>JAVQJY010056215.1:0-11216 GCA_036025375.1 Retropinna semoni | reverse complement strand
GTGTGTAAACCACTGAACTGAGCCAGATAAGAGGGAATCGATGTGTAATGTGACCTCATAGGCTGGTTCATAGGCCACACATGCACACACACACACACGCACACGCACACGCACGCTCATCTCTCACACACACACACACACAAACACACACTCTCACACACAGACACACACATCCTATCCCTCTCCCCATCTCTCTCTCTCTCTCTCTCTTACTCTTTCTCTCTCACTCTTTTTTTTCTGACCCTCTTCTTCGTAACAGGAGTAATGCTGTTATTGATGGGCTGCTTCAGATGTGGACCGTGGCTCTCCCTGGGAGAAAACACCCACGCACTATTAGCTAAACATTGATTACACCCTCAGCCCACCTGAGGAGATATCCCAGCAGCCTCAGCTCTCGTTCCTACTGTAAACACTCGGTGCAAGTGTTGTTAGCTAAGGTTGACTGTTTGTGTGGTGTACAGGTGTGGGTGTGTGTGTGTGTGTGTTTCTGTGTATGTGTGTTAGGTGTGGAGAGGTGTTTGCAATAAATCAGATGGGGACAAAGAAGTAGAGGAGTTTTTCATTTGGGCAAGTAAGCCCTGTGACATGATAATGAGCACACACACTCACTGACACACACACACCAGGAAGCACTTCTCACTCACCGTGTGACCAGCTGCTCACACCACACACACACTCACACACAGTCCACAAATTGATTTTCCACACAAACACACACACACACACACACACACACACACACACACACACACATACACACACACACACACACAGCGTGTCTGGGTTCCTGGTGGTGTTCCATTTATCACCAGCCTCTCCTTCTGACCTTGACACCCCACTCATTAGAATAAAGACTGTCTAGCGTTTAGGCTGGCATTGTTGCACACACACACACACAAACACACACACACACACACACACACACACACACACGCACACACGCACACAGACAGACATGCAATAACGTACAAACAGGTACACAGGCAGACGTAGACACACAAATTCACAGAGACATGAGAACACACGTAAACAGACACACAGAAACACATGACAACAAATAAGCAAACACAAGCACATACATTGAGAACATTTTCTGTGAGCCGGGGGTTCTTAGGCCTCTTATTTTGTGGAACTGAAAGGTACATTAATGATTCAATAGCAATAATGAGAGCACTGCTCTTACTCGAGAGCCCCTGGCTTTAGGTAACCAGTTCAACATGCCGCTGTTGTGTTAGATAGAGAGGAGCCCGCCTCTAGGGGGAGTGGGGGAGGAGCAGGGAGGGCTAAAGGGGAGGAGGGGTGCAAACATAGCAGATAGGGCAACTGAAAAAGGGAGGGCCCCAGGGGAGGTAAACGTGACAGTAGTGCTATGAAGAGGTGAGTCGCCACATGGCTTCCTAATACCAAAACCAAGAGACAGTTCATGGGAAAGAAAATGGTGGTCTTCATGTATGTACGTGTGAAGAAATGAACGGACGAAGAAACTCACAAATGAACAAACGAACAAACTCACAAATGACCTAACAAAGTAACAAACTAATAACTGAACGAACGAACGAATAAAGGAATAAACAAATCAAGAAATGAAGGAATGGGAGAGGCTTTGCAATGGGCAAGGGTAAAACGGGCTTCGTTCTGAGGGGTCGAGGGGGGCAACCGTAGGTGGGGTTGGAGGGTGGGGTTGATAAGGGGCTGGGCTGGGGCTCACCTTGCTCTCACTGGCACTGCTGCTCACCTGGCTGTACTCCCTGTTGAAGGTGTGCATGAGGAGCCGCAGACACTGGGGGGCAGAACACACACAGGTCAATTCCTCAGAAGAGCTCTATTCTGCCACAAGCCAAAATGCTGTTGGATGGCTTATGAGTCAGTTACAAAGGGGGAGTCGCGGTAGAATGTGTGGTGGGCCTGGAGGTGTCCAGGGACTGGTGGTCACCTTGGCAGCCAGCTCCCTCTGCCTCTGGCTGGGGCTCTCCAGGGCCGGGAGGGCCCCGGGGCTGTGGCTGAGGACGGGGCTCTTGGCGAAGTCGCTGATGTCGTTGCTCTTGCAGAGGACGTCCTGTCCGGCCTGCAGGGTGGCCTCAAGTTTCTCCCTCAGGAGCAGGTAGTGCCGGGTCTTCTCCACCTGAGGAAACACAATCACACACACACACACACACACACACACACACACACACACACACACACACACACACACACACACACACACACACACAAACACACACACACGCGCGCAGAAGCACCCACACACAAAGATTAGAAGACACATCGCACCTTTAGAGCTGGTAAATTTCAAAGTCACCCAAAACGACTGCAGCACCAGCCCACCAGCTGAGCCCTCACCTCCTGCAGCAGGCTGAGCTTCTCCAGCTCCCATTGGTGGTCCAGGATGAGGCTGTCACTGCGCGGCCTCCATCCCGCCAGGTTCTCCTCCCCGCGGACGTACGCCACCGAGGTGTCCAGGACACGCCTGCGTCGCCGCTGCATGCCTGGGAGAGAGACAGAGAGACAGAGAGACAGAGAGACAGAGAGACAAAAAGGGTAAAAAAATAACCGGAGAGAGGCACAGCGAGACCCTGTTCCGTTCTCACCCGGCTCCACTTAGCTCACTGCACTCCGGCTCCGACCACGGAAAAAACGGCAGCTCTCACCTGGGCTCCCGTTGTCGGCCACGTGGCAGAGACTGACTTCATACACTCCCGTCACACGATTACTGAGGAGGAGAGGAGAGGGTGAGGCCACCGAGCCAGCCATCCATCTCATTTCATATCTGGCTCCGGTCAGGAGCAGCACAATGAACGGTAAAAGGATGTCAGAGAGATGCCGCCGATGTGCTCCAACAAGAAGCTAGGCAAGCGCAGCAGCTAAACGCGGTGACGCGGCGGTGGGGGCGGGGCCTACCTCTCGGAGGGCCTCAGGCAGCCCGTGCTGAACAGGTTCCGGATGGAGCGGGAGGCCGGCAGCTTGGCGTCCCGTGAGTAGAACACCATGCAGAAGTCTTTGGTGATCACCGTGGGCTGGGTGCAGTTCTCCATCTGGAGGCCAGAGAACGGTCTCGTGTGAGAACCTTCCGCACCGCTCCACTAGCCAGTTGTTTGGTTATTGGGAAGCGATTTTTTGGCTATTTATCGTAGTAGCTGTAGCTATCCACTGTAGTCTGCATGTGCTAGGTATCAGTCTTTATAGTACCTCCCTGCCTGCCTGCCTGCCTGCCTGCCCCCCCACGCCTGCAGAGTACAGAACCAATGAAATGCAGTTGGTTGCTTAGCTATTGGGTAGGAATTGTTTGGCTATTTATTGTAGTAGCTGTAGCTATCAACTGTAGTCTGTATTTGCTAGGTAGTCTTTATGATATCTATATACCGACCGACCGACCGACCGACCGACCGACCGACCGACCGACCGACCGACCGACCTACCGACCTACCGACCTATCTACCTATCTATCTATCTATCTATCTATCTATCTATCTAAATGGGATGTTGACAGAGATGGTGTCCAGGCTGCTGGAGGGGTGGCGTGTGTACCTCTAGGTACGCTGACAGGGTGATGTAGATCTTCTCCCCGTACGGAGTCACGCGGTTCAGGAGGAGGGAGTTGTGCATGGAGCTGTCCCACGCTGCCTCGAACCGGTAGAACGTCCTGTGAGGGAGGAGCAAAGGCGTGTCACAATGGGCCAGTTTATGTGTAGGAGGCGGGCAAAGGAGAAGAAAGCATCATTTTGTTGTAGACAAATAGTTGAAGCTGTGCAAATAAAAGCTGTGTTATACCTATGGTCAACTCCCAGGGAGACACTGTCACAGGCAAAGCATAGGAAGAGAGAAGCAAGAGGTCATGAGTTCAATGTTTAAAAAAATGAATAGATCGAGGACATATTCATGGAGGAGGGGGAACGGGGACATTGCCTGAGCAAAACGCGGGCAACGTTGACCTCCTGATTGCAAACGTGAAAGAAATGAATCCGTGCTCATGTGACTGAGCTGCGGAGGGAGCGAGAGCTGGCGTACTTGTCGTCGTGCGTGGGCCAGATGTAGCTGGCAGACAGGATGTTGAGAGACAGGATGTTGGGATCGATGATGGTCTCGTCGGCCTCCGGGGTGTTGCGGATGCGGCCTGGTTGGACACAGGTCGAACGGCCGCGGTTAGGCCGCCATTTTGTTCTGATGACACGAGCTCACACAAGTTGTACAGGACACTCGCGCCGCGCTGCGCTCTGGTCTTCCGTCGCCATACTCACCCACCACCAGCTCCTTCACCTCCTTCCACTCGACATCATTTCCTGTTTCGTGCGCTATGGTGACCGTGATCCTCCTCTGAATCCCCTGTGGAGAGGACACATGGAACAGGAAGTGAGCACTGCGCTCTGGAACACCTCGGAGCTGCGGACGGACGGGGCCGGGGCCGGCGAGGGCTGCTGACCTGGTGGAGCAGGAAGGTCCCGTGACACGGCATGCCGCCTCGGTGGTCCACCACGGCAGGGATGTAGCTGAGGAGAAACAAGACGCACCGTCACCTCACTTACTCCCTCCCTCACTCGTCACGTGACGTCTTTCATGGCACCGGATGTTTTGGGGCTCTGAACCGTCGCTTGGCGATAAAGACCGGAAAAATCCACTCACAGCGGTTTCACTTTGGCCACCTTCAAATTCCGGTTGGATTTTCAACGGGTCTTAATTTTTATTAATTGAGTGGTATGTCGATAGGGGTCAGGAAAATGTGTTTCAATCTAGTTGAGGTAAATGTTAGCAGTGGGGGCAACTTACTCTCCATTGGCCTCCAGCTCACAGATCTCGAAGAAGGCCATGAGGTCATACTTGGTGTGACACGGTCCGGCGGTGGAGCGAGTCAGGGTGCTCAGCTTGGTCGCCGGCACTGGGACAGAGGAACAGGGACAACCGTCTCAGGGCCGAGCTGATAGACAGGATGGGACACCTAGCGTAGCGTGCTATCACAGAGAACGCTCACCTGGCTTGGACAAAGGCATCACCCTGGGGAACTGCCTCCTGGAAGGTCGAAGGGGACTGAAAGAAGTAAGCAAGTTTGAAATGGGATACAGTCCAAGGGGTCGTGACCCAGCAAGCCAGAAACAGGAAGATTGAGTGTTGACGCTTTGAGGAGTTACTAACCTGATGAGATCTTTGCAGAGGGGTGGGAAGGGCTGTTTCTGGTAGTGGCCAAACACCTCGAAGACGATGGGCTGAGTCTTGATGTACTCTACAAACGACTTGGTGACCTCCACGGTGATCTGAAACGGAGACAAAACCAGAGTTCTCCCTGAGGTAAAATACCTCTTTTGTGCTAACAGTTGTGTTAATCAACCTTAAGTCATAAATGTGGCTTTCTCTGCTCCTGTGTTTTGAGTGCCTACATTCTGGACATGGTAGAAGCCGAGCGGAGGTCCTCTGCCTGTGTTCTTCAGGGGTTCAGTCGAGAACGCCTCGTCATGGCGATGGATGAAGCTGTTCAATAAGAGGACATTCAAATTACTGCAACTGTCATGGCTCCCATGAAGCATGTGACATCACGGCATTTCAATATCATTGAACTGTATGTCCATCTAAATAGCTCCTGAACAATGAACTGCTGGTAAATCCGGAAGATTGAGAATTGCTGTGTGCTGGAGCCTGGAACTTAAAAATGTAATTCACAACAACTACTTCTTGTAAATGTTGCGCATATGACAACAAAAATCTTGAAAAACAAAGCCAGATTAAGAAGGAGGAGAGGTTGCGTGGACTTACTTGAACTGACAGAAGATGTCAGCGTACTCGGCGGAGATGCTGGAGGCCTGCAGCACGGTGACCCTGAAGGTGAAGGTGCTGCCGATCCTCAGGTGGGACAGAGCCTTCTCCGGGGACAGCTCCAGGGGCAGGTCCAGGCCCAGGCCCAGAACGCCCTTCAGGGGGCTGCACGGAGCCTCTGGAGTGGCTGGAACACACACCGGCAGGCAGGCATAAACAAACACACATCCATCCATAGGTCAGAGCAGCTCAATTCCCCCCCAACGTGTGGTGTCTATGACAGAGCGAGATGCAGACCCAGGGCTGGTGCCTCACCGGCACACGTGTTGTTGTTGACCTCGTCAGCAGACACGCCTATCTCCGAGGTCTGACCTTCGCCCTCTACGATGCGCAGCTCCTCTTGGGAGGTGTTGGAGTGGGACAGACCGCCTGGACAGGACTCGGTCTGGAACTGAGCAGAAGATATACACCACACCTTGAAAAAACGAACACGGGCTATTTGTTTTCTGAAAAGTTGTTTTTTTGTCATATTTTTAAAAATCTCTCTAAGATTGTTTGCTGTCATTGGAATTTTGGTTATTTCTTCATCCATAACATGAATCCCTATATCTCATTGTTGTCACTGAACTGCAGCACATTTCAAATGGTACCTTCTCAAACTGCTGGTCCTCAAAGGAGATCTTGGCGGTACCAGACTGCCTCACACCCGAGCCGTAGTCAGGGGCTTCCTCATCCGCTAGAAGGACAACAGAGTTTCCATATCACACCCTGTTTAATCAGACAATATGGAGACCCGTTGACCTCTTTGTTTGAAGGTGATCCTTCCGTTCCCCCGGACCGGTACCTGAGATGGCCTGCACCGCCGCCCGGAGGAAGCCCTTCACCTCCCCCTTCTCACTGACGATGGCGACGCGGTGCACCAGGGGCACGGGGTACAGCAGGTTGCTCAGGTACACAAACGCCCTGGAGGGGAACCAGGACGGTCACAGTCACAATTCAAGACACACTGTTCATGTAATGATTAAAAGGACAGGGTCAGGGTCTGTGGAGAAATCATATTCTGAGGGTTGTATGAGACGAGGGCCTGGGCTTTACCTGCCCACCAGACGGAACCATGGGAAGCGGTCGTAGAAGGGGTCCCCTCCGGTCAGGGCGTGGTCACAGTCCTCCACCATGCTGCTGGGGACCTCCGCTGCTCGGTCGTACATCTCCCTCATCAGGTCCAGCCTCTGCCTGCAGGGGGCAGTGTTCACCACATGACATGGTGGGGATAGAGAGTTACAGGAACACAGTGGCCAGAAGCACCCTTTATGGTCAATAGAAAATCCGCAGGGAGTAAAACCAGGTTGGCTAGAGAGAAATGTAATAATGTTATACTATATAAAAAGGAGTATCGATATTACTGTCAGACTCTCTAGCCACTGGGCTCAGTGGTTGATACAATAAAACCATTTTCTAGGACAATTGAACAATGCTGCATTACCAACTAAACCACAGCAGCTGCACTACTCAACCAAGGAGCCAAATTCGCCAGACCAAATGTGCTGAAACAGACACATAAACAGACCAGTACCTGAGTTTCTCCAGGGTCCAGTAGTGTGTGGCCCCGTTCTTCTGGTCCTGGACCTCCACCGCCACGATGGTGCGGGGGAAGGGCCGTCTCTCCCTCTCCTTAGCTGCGCAGGCGGGCATCAGGTCCGGGGGCAGTGGAGAGTACAGCGTGTCCGTCAGCAGCACAAACTGGAATTGTACCTGCAGGGGGTTTTAAGTGAGTTAGCGAGAGGTCAGCTGGACACCGTGTCTTAGTCTTTCAGACACATATAGATTTTTGCTGAGCCTCATTCTGTTTCAGGGTGTGAAAAGAGGAGAATGATTGGTTTTACTGTGAGATTGCTGCCAATACAAATCCAGTTTGGTTCCACGTGCCATGTTGTTTACAGTTGCACCAAACAGTCCTTCAATTTTAGGGATTTTACCAACAAATTATCTCCAAATCTATTTCATGTCGAATAAATGCCTAAGTGGAGACAGACTGTCAGCCTAAACAGAGAAAAAGTGACAATCTAACAGCCTGATACCATGACAGACAATGAATGGCAGCTGACCTTCTTCTTAAGCTCCACGCTGATGGCGTTGGCTTCCTTGAGGAAGATGGCGTTGCCCCAGAGCAGGTCCCTCAGGGAGGTGAACTGGTAGAAACGCCACTTGCGGAACGCCCACAGAGCCAGCTCCGTCTCTCGCTTGGTCCAGGGAACTGTGGAACAAAGTTGTCAGTGGAAACGGTTTCCTAAATCGTTTATGATGTGTGTGTTTTATCACTACGCGGCACTTATTTTCTTGCAACAGGCCAAACGTAATGCAACTTATATTACATATATTGGAGGACATAAAATATAATACACTGTGTTGAGCGGAACATAAAATGGCTTACTGGTAGAGGTGGGCTCACCTTCCTCTTCAGGCTCCTCTTCTTCCTCTGGGGACTCGAGGTAACGTGAGTCGACTTGCCTCTGAAGGGCCTCCAGTTTACTCTCGTAATCCTTTGATAAATCACCATGTAGACAATGACATTAAATGACAGGGTTCATCCAAACCTAAACCATTAGCTTTCTGTGACTGTCCAAAATGGTGGCTTCTCTCACCAGTCTCTGTTGTTCCAGCAGGTTGCTGGCCTCCTCTCTCTCTCTACGGTATTGATCTTCCAGCTCTTGTAACCTGCAGGGGAATGAACATCAAAACGTTAGCAATCCTATGAACACATACAACCACGGCCCTCTTTGTCTTTGTCCTTGGATATTTTCCTCTACATCTAGCAACGACTTCATCTGTGCAACATTGTGCAGGTGTACGCCATGCCCACTGACTACATCCACACCAGGATGTACCGTGCAAGAAAACAGGCATGTACCTCTGCTCCATCTCCTGCTTCATATCGATGCCCTGCTTCTCCAGCAGCTCCCTCTGGGCGAAGGCCCAGTCCACCGGCTCCACGGGGGTCTCAGCGCAGGGCGTCCTCTCCCGCTCCTGGCGGGCCTGCTCCGGGTCGTTGAAGCGGAACACGTGGCTCTTACCCATGATGATGCGGTTCCCTGGGGAGGTCAGGGAGGGGTTCTGTTTTGCTTTTTCTCTTCGAAAACATCGAAGGCATCAGAAGACGTCACGGTTGCCAAGGGGCTACGGACGTACCTGACCGCAGAACGGTGGGCGTGGTCACCCTCTTCCCGTTGACGTACGTCTCCGACCCCTCGCAGGGCTCCAGGGTGACGATTCCTATTGGTGCAGACAGAGGCACAGGAAGTCAAACTCTAGGTGACTCGGCAACAGCCTCTATTTCTCCTCTATAGAGACCAAAGATAAGTGAATATAAAGAGGCTTTGGGGGGAGCCGGGGAGCTAAAGATAGAATGCTATCTCTTTCCCTCTGAGCTTACCTTCCCCCCCTGGACCAATGCAGCTGCTAAAGGTGCAGTGCTCATCCTTGATGAAATGGCCGCTGAGCACGATGTCCTGGCGACTCCTGGCGTCCTCTCGGCCAACCCTGGAACACAAGAGGAGGACGATGTCACGGAGGACAGAGGCCGAATTCACCAACGTACTTACATGAGGTAAAAGGCTACAGGTTGTAACCCTCAACCCTCACCCCCCGTCACATCTAAACATCTAATCCTATTTGTTCATTTGAGTACTGGGGTGCAGGACAGAGAGGGTCAGAGAAGAGCAGGTCTTACTTGGTGGTGCCATCTTTGATGTAGTACAGCAGACACTCAGACATCAGAGGGTCCTCATTCAGGTTCACCAGATGTGGGGTCTGAAACAAAATGGACGTCGCCTCAAAAACACATCCACGTAACAAGTGTCGGTTCGGTCATCTGTTTAACCAACGATGTGGCTGTGTCTAAAGAAGGAAGTGCTTCGTCTGAGGGGCTCTGACCTTCTTAGGGGAGAAGACCCCCACTGTGCCTCCGTCCTCCCGCATGGCCACGCCCATCTCAGCCAGCAGAGCCTCCCTGTGGAGAGAACAGAGACCATGTCAGAGACGCCCGAGAGGCCTGTCCAGGCCTTACTCTGCACTCTACGTTTGTCCAAGTCTTTGCTGATGAATTTGTCAAAGTCCTTGTTGACGTATTTGTCCAAGTCCTTGTTGATGGACCTTCGAAGAAATGGACCTTCGACTTAGTCCTGTAAAAACACCAACCTCTCCATGCGGATGGCTTCAGTCCTGCGCAGCTTCTCCTCCCAGGTCTCATTGAGTTCTGCAATAATTTTCTCTGTTTCCTGGGGGTAGAGGGGTAAAAGTTACCCATGAAAAATAATCTCTGTACCTATCATGTTATTTCCTTGATTAATACTCAGTGACTGACTCACTGAGAGACTCACTGACAGAATCGACTCACTAACTGACTGAGTCAGTGACAGACTTAACACCCCCCTTCCCCTTTTCCACCCCTTCTCTCTACCTTCAGCCTCTCGATGGCCTCCTCGCTGGCCGGGCTGAAGATGCGGTCGTGGAGGTTGGTGATGGAGCCAGCGCGGCTGGACATGGCGGAGAGAGAGGGGGAGGGACTCATCCCCGTCATGGCATGGGACACTGTGGAGAGATCACCCCTTTGATTGACAGCCTGGCGATTATTGACAAAGTTCTTGTAATCGCACAAGTCTGCCAGAAAGAGAGGCGTGTGTGGAGGAGAGAGAAGGGAGGGGAGAGAGAGAAGGGAGGGAGCAGACGGCAGGGGAGTAAGGAGGGACATTGGGGTGGAGAGAACAACGCAGAGAGACGGATAAAAGGAGGAAACACAGGGAGGAGTACAAAAAAAGAAGAAGAGAAGCTCAAAAAATGGTTCTTGAAGCAGAAAGATGCTTACCAAAGCTTTTGCAGACAAAGAAACTCAAACTGAAGGGACACGCAGAGCCATATAAACTAAAGTTGGTTAGAGATGCATTTTCAGACATTCAGATGCAAAGTACATCCATTATTCCAGGCTCACATTATTCCAGGCTCACGAAAGCAATGTTATGTGCTGCTGGCAGCAAAGAGAATCCAACATATTGCTATCAAGCCAATCAACAGTGGCCTAACGACAACTTGCAGCTTCATCAAAGGCTGTAAAAGGTAAGGGAAGAGATGGTAGGAAAGGATGCTAGGCAACCAGGCTGAGAGCGAAGGGCAGCAGAGTCCATGCCAGACACCCCATAATGAGTATGACTCATAGCTACTGCACTGCACAGCCATAGACTCTTGAGTTGAGTCATTTCCGTTGGCTTTATCTGGTCAGGATCCTTAAAACAATTGCGGATGAAAGAGACTAAAATAGTCCCTGTGTCCATCTAGAAGCTACAATTGTGCCCCCCAGTTATCATGTGGTAGAGATCTTTGGTCTTTTTGGTTTTGCTACGTGTCTGTGAACAGTACAAAAATAGCCAACGTATTCCAGCTACTCTTTTTGTAGTCTGGTTAATTTCCATCTACAAAAAAGTTAC
>JAVQJY010055831.1:0-11974 GCA_036025375.1 Retropinna semoni | reverse complement strand
CAATAAAATGGCTTTTTAACCTTTATTATACTAAATGATAGGTGCAAAAGTCCGTCTAAACGTTATTTAAATTGTTGTGTGTTACATACGGATCGTCACCCGTTTTTCTGTATATTGTTGCAAACCCAAGCACTGAAGGACATTTTGATTCTTTAGAGCTCAAAACCCTAACCCCTAATATTAGATTCATACATATATAACTTTTTAAGTTATATGTATGGTCTTCGGACACCACATTTACTAAACATTCCATTGACCCATGTCTATAGACTAACAAACAAAAATCAGTGTGTCAGCGCTCACAAATGAGAATATAAAACTATTCCCTCAACGCTGAGAAAAGCCAAGAGCTGAAATGCGTCTATACTGTTGCTTGAGTATACATGGAATAAAATACAAACGTTGCTTTGGATAATTAATCAAATGTAAATGTAACTATTATATAATAAATTGTGAGTGCAAACAATTCTGTTTGTTAGTCTGTGATTTTTGGCACAGCAGAGATTTTATATCATAAATATGTACAAATATATGTACACACACACACTTAGACACCGTACATACTCCCCTAACCCTGAATGTGGAATCTTGTGTCACTGTCTAAACATTTAGACAGAGTACAGGACTCACCCAGGTTCTGGCGGTACTCTGATTTGATGCCGATCTGAAGCAACTGGTTCTCAAAGAGCACCCCGTTGTTCTTGCACACAAACCTGGGAGGGAGGAAAGAGGAAGGAAGGAGACGGGAAGGAGGTAAGATAAGGAGATAAAAGATTTATGAAATGGAACAACATTGGGGTCACAGGTCATAATATCCACCGAACCACCTTAAATGACACGTAAGTATAGAAATAACCACATGGGACAAATATAAACTTGGATCTACTACCGCCGATAAAACACAGCGATGTTAAATGGGGGACCAGGTAGAACTTTGGCTTGTGTTTCGGGTGACAACGGAATGTGTCAGTGTGAGAGAATGTTAGATACCTTCAGCCGGGGAGCGATAGACACCCAGCAAAAGCACAGCCGGGATGAGGGAAGGAGACAGAGAGAGAGAGAGAGAGAGAGAGAGAGAGAGAGAGAGAGAGAGAGAGAGAGAGATGGAGAGAGAGAGAAGGAGCGAGAGATAGAGGGAGAGATGGAAGGAGAGAGAGAGGGAGAAAGAGAGAGAGGGAGAAGGAGAGAGAGAGAAGGAGAGAGAGGCCTTACTTGTTTAGAAGCTCGTCTGCCTCAGGCAGTGGAGGGGCAGGGTCCTCAGAAGCCGCAGAGGGGGGAACAGAGCTGAGAGAACGGAGAAGGATGGAGAGAGAGAGGGATGGAGACAGGACGGGTGTGTGTGGGACAGGGTGGGAGGGAGAAAAAGATGGACGGAGAGAAGGATGGAGTGGATGTTGAGAGAGAGGGATGGAGAGAGAAAATGTAGGTGTGTATTTATGTGAGGGAGTTGAAGGAGGGAGGGAAAGCGAAATGGAGGGGGAAAAGATGGAGGGAGAGACATAGTGATTGGTTTGAGAGAGGGATAAGGGGGGAGAGGAGGAAGATGAGGAAGGCGCGGGAGGAGTAGGGGGTGGAGGAGTGAGCCACAGCAACGGAGTGAACAGAGAGAGGACAGGAAGGAGGGAGGGATGGAGAGAAGGGAGGAAAAAGGGATTACAGAAGGTGGCCAAGACAGTGAGGCGAAAGAGAGAATAAATTGGGGAAGGAAACAGACAGCAGAGAGCGTTAGTATGAGCCTCTCCAGGTTTCGGTTGGTACAACATGACAAGATGTGAAAGGCTTACAGAAAGCGTGGTCCATTTTAGTGGGATAATTAGTAAATAGGTAATGCAACCAACAACCATGATGCGCTTAACAAGTGATATGGCTAACGTGTTGTACTAATGGTGATGTAGCCTCCCTATAGTGGCTCTAGAGAAATAATGATCGTGTGTGGTCCGACTAGGTCGGCGATTAAATTTTTTTGGGGGGAGGGGTTACTACTGGGCCCTTACTCCGAGTCACCAGGACCCTCCACCAATAGGGAGTCAGAGGCCTCGGTGGGCTGTTCCAGATCTCTGCCAATGTCCAATCACAACAGAGGACGAGAGACAGACAACCAGTCACGCAGACAAAACAGACACACACACAGCCGAACCAGACACACACGCGCGCAAACACAAATGCACACGCGCACACAGAGAAGGGAAGTGGAGAAAGGGGGAAGGAGAGGAAAAAAGCAAGAAAAGAGAAAGACAGTCACATACACTGCAAGATAAAGAGAACAGACCAGATTAGACAAACACGCAGAGAACACAGAACAAACTGACAGAAAAAACAGCTGATAGAGAGCGACAGAAAAGGATTGGCACGAGTTACAACCAGCGACCAGAGGTGGTAATAAAGCTAGTTTCTTGTTAGAGAAAGACAAAAAACACAAACACACACTCCAAACCATTGCAGAAGAGGCAGGACAGGGTTTTCAGTACAATGACCAGATGTAAAATTTTTATGGCAAAGCTCACCCCAATCCTGTTATTAAAAGGAACACTCCCTTTCAGATCTATTCTTTTAACGTCCACTATGCATGTGGTAGAATTTGTGGGGGTAAGAACATAGATATAACCACGTCTCTAATGATTTCCTATCCCTCAAATTATTTTATTTCCACATCATTTGCATAGTGAATGGAGGACAAAACCGAGTTACAGGATGAACTTTCACCTCAGGAAGCCGTCGTCATTCACGCTGGCAGAGGGTGCGGCTGGCCCGGCCTCTGAAAACACGTCCACCAATAGGCTGCCGGCGCTCGGAGCAGCTGAGCCAACGGGTGCCGCCGAGCGAAGGCCGAGCAAATCCGCAGAGGGAGAGGGGGTGGACTGCAAAAAAGGGAGAGTGAGTACGTGAACTGAATTAATGGTTTGGTTTGCGTACAATTTATTTCCAAAAACCCATGTCTAGGGATGGCATGAGAAGCAGCACAGTGTCTTAGTTCGTTCCTCAGAATAAACAGAAGGGGAAGAGACCCCACTGTTGTTTGTGTAACAGTACAATGGCTGGATCTGGTGAGTGTTGTACTGTAAAGAGCAGACTAGGGTAAGTACAGGTTTACTGTCATCATTCTGGTTCTGTGTGCCAACAAGGATGAAGAAATCCATCTTCTTGTTCACACTCCTACCAATTAAGGGCTTTCTCCCATAGTCGTGCAAAGCTATGGATTGTCAGAACACTGCAATTATCTCCAGTAAATACCTCTAGGGGGTGATTCATCCTCATGTCTCTAAGGCACTAGAACAAGGTATAGGCACTGTCATTACGGCACAAAATGGCTGCCGGGGATTACCAGTGAAATGACCAAAACATCAGCGATATCTCCAGAGAACAAATAAAAGAAACTCTGCGTGACCAAAGAGGATACGTCTGCCATTTGGTTTAGGGATGGAGCGCTAGGTAACCGTGTGCAGTGTAATCACGCCAACAAGGCCGAGATGAAAACTAAAAATTCTTCACACACACACACACACACACACACACACACACACACACACACACACTCACAGCATTGGAGGTGGCCATGGCCGAGGCGTCGCCTCCCCTCTCCCCCCCTCCGTTCAGCTCGCCCCCCTCTCGTTTGCCCTCCTCCAGCTCAGACACGGACACAGCGCCAGGGCCCTTCTTCTTCTTCAACTTGGCCAAGATGGAGGACTCTCTCTCGGGGAAGGGCGGCATCTCCTCCAGGACTGTGGCCTGTGTGAGAGAGAGAGAGAGAGAGAGAGACAGAGAGAGAGAGACAGAGAGAGAGAGACGGAGAGAGAAAGAGAGAGAGAGAATGAGTGGCATAGGGGCATGACAGGCGAGATTGTAGCTTATCAAACTACTGATGACAAGATAAACAGTTGCATCCATTTGAAGCCCCAGATCTTGGGATTTGAAGAGGCCAAAGCAGACAGCAAGGCATGCAGACTAGTCTGGTTACAGATTCCAATGCCTTGTGTTGGACTAAGCTGGATGAAATACTGCACACAAATACATACCAGATATAGATGTAGAACAGCAGTGGCAGTACTAAAATACTACGGATCATAACTTTACAGAAGGATCTATGTTTATTGACAAGGATGCTTATCTAGTCACAAATTCTTCTAATTATTATCATTATTGCAGGTTGTTGGCGGGGAGACGGGCGCTCTCACCAGGACGTCGGTGCTGGCGATGGAGGAGAGCTTGAGGTACTCGACGGCGCGCTGCTGCAGCTCCACGTCCGAGTTGCGGATCTGGCTGTCGGAGCGCAGCACCTCCTGGATGGTGGCCTTAGTCTCCGGGAACAGGTTGATGAACTTGATGTAGGCCGAGAGGAGCAGGGCGCGTGTGGGCACCGAGCACAGGTGGAACTTGGAGTGGAGCAGGTTGAACTGGACCAGAGGGCTGGAGGAGGGAGAGAGAGACAGAGAGAGAGAGAGACAGAGAGAGAGACAGAGAGAGAGAGACAGAGAGAGAGACATAGAGAGAGACAGAGAGAGAGACATAGAGAGAGACAGAGAGAGAGACAGAGGTCACCGTTGTTACATTTCAAACAAGAGCCGCTCAGGCATAGGAGTACTCAGGCGGAACCATTGCACTAAGATCGGCGCCGATCACATCCCGCCCTTCCCCACCCACGGTACCTGGAACGCGGGTCGCCAGCGATGAGGTTTCCGAACTCTCCCAGGATGTACCCGCCCACCTTCACCATGTTCTCGTGGCAGGCCGGGGCTTGCAGGGCCTTGGGGGAGGAGAGCAGGGTTGGATGGTGATTAGCCAGTAAACCCACCCATCACTGTACAGTCATCCCTGCCTTTCCGGTCTAGCGGCAAATTACAGGTTCTATGTGTTACAGCACACACACACACACACACAACAGGGCTTAGACCGCACCTCAAGCTATTTCATAACAAAGACTGAGGCAGAAATGGTCATTATAAGATGTAATTCTTTGAACAGGACGTTAGAGCTTTTTTGGTGTTTTGATGCAGATGTAACACATCTGGGGGGGGGTATTTTTGCTTGATTTTGACAGGACAGTAGCAGATACACAACAAGCGAGAGAAAGAAAGGAGTTGAGGACTGGCCATACATGCTACGCGCCTTAGCCTAATGAGCCGGGTGGGGGCGCCCCCAGGTTAGCCAGTACCCGCAACAGAGCACAGGTCCTTCATGAGTCGCTCTAGGAAGCCACTGGCGAATCACCGTAATACCGCCCCGTTCCGAATGCCGTCTACCCCTACCTCGAAGACGGTCTTGGCGGCGTAGCCCTGGACGTCGTCGCGGTTGATGACGATCTGGATGACGCGGTACCACACCTCCTCGCTGACGTAGTCGCCGGCGATGCGGATGAGGTTCAGGATGGTGTCCACGTACCAGGAGTAGTCCACCGCATACTTCTCAGCCAGGATGGCCACTTTCAACACCTGGAGGGGGGGCAGGTTTTATCAATGGGTTTTAATGGTAGAAAAGCACACACACACACACACACACACACGCACGTACCATCTCCTCCCTGATGGAGTAGTCGGCTGTCTCCAGGTAGCTGAGCATCTCCGCCACGATCTGCTTGGCGTTGCTGCGGTCACACATGGCGTAGAGCAGGTCGGCCGCCCGCTGGCGCACGCTCACGTCCCTCTCGGTCTGCGGAAGGGAGAGAGGCGAGAGGACATCTCTATCGGTTTCAGCTTCTGTGATACCCTCTAGTCAGAGACTACTCACGGTCTCTCGTCCAATAACAACCTTGTCTGTCAACACAAAAGCCACGCGTGTAAACGTGCGTGTGACACCTGTGCAGCGTGACACCCAAGCCCCCCCTCCTACCCACCTTGAGAGCGTTGATGACCGTTTCGATGTGGGTCTTGACCGCCTCGTGGGAGAACTCAGAGCTGGCCAGCGTGCACATGCTCTCCAGGGCCAGGTAGCGCAGGTTGGTCTCCCGGTGCTGGAGGAACTGACCCAGCTGGTTACACGCCCGCACCAGCAGGTTGGGCTCGCTGCGGACACACACACACCCCACCAGGTTACCAGGGTACACTCCCAGGACACAGCAGCCCAGCCCGGTCCGGTCCGGTCTCGCTCGGTTAGACGCTCTTCTACATTAGTAGACTGACTAGCTTTCAATATTTCACGATTTTTTTGGTTCACTTGTGCAACGTTTACAAGAAGTAGTTGTTGGCAATGAAATTCTTAAGTCCCAGCAGAAGGGGCGTGTACAAGCACAACGACATAGCCATTCTAATAACTGATGAGGTTAACAGAGTAAACTAGAACACACTTCCCAGCCTTGGTATCCTTGTCTGTTTGAATGCGTTCTTCTCTCATTGCAAGACGAATAAAGGATATTTTTATCTTATCTCATGTGTGTTTGTGTGCATATGTGTAGGTGTCATTTCTATGCATTTATGTACGAGTGTATGTATACATGGATGCATGTGTGTATTTAGTGTGCATGTATGTGTGTGTCGGTGTGTAAGATAAGATAAAATCATCCTTAATTCGACCCGCAATGGGGAATTCACCTTGTTACAGCAGCAAAGTAGGAACATAAGAGAGATAAGATAAATGCACTAATCGCAATACAATACTTGCAAACGATGGAGGTACAAGCAACACAATATAAGTGGTTAGACTACCAGTGAAATGAGTACAGAGTCCATTTGATGGAAAAAAACTGCTTAGTGCCAGCTTAATACATTATTAGAACAATATATTGCACTTTAAGTGAACATACAACAGTATTGCACAGTAAATGAACAGAACAGGTATGTATGCGTGTGTATATGTATGCATGTATGTATATGTATATGTGCGTGTATGTGTGTGTGTGTGTGTGTGTGTGTGTGTGTGCGTGTGCGCGTGTGTATCCAGGGCTTTTAGGCTCCTCCTAGACAACCTCACCTGTCATAGTGGATGATGAGCGAGATGGCCTCGAACAGGATGGCGTTCTTGGCGTTGGAATGCTGCACCTTCTTGGACTTGGGCGGCTCCTGGGCCTTGTTCAGGATGGTCTCCAGACACTCCACCAGGCGGCCCTTGACGGCGCCATCCTCAGGCGGGGGGTAACACTGCAGCAGGCGCAGCAGCTTGCAGGAGAGCCAGGGGGCCGGGACAAAGTAGTAGGTGTAGTCCTGCAGGTCAGTGGAGGCCGAGGACACAATCTGGAAATGGAGAGAACAGAGAAAGAGAGAGAGGGTAGGAGGAAGAGGGAAAGGAGCCGGGGTGTAGGATTTAGAATTGACTGATCCTTCAGTCTGACGATTACTGTTAGTGCGCACGTACACACGCACGCACACACGCACACCCACCCTGCTCAGACGGGACACAGCCAGGGACACGCAGGTCTTGAACTCATCTGGGTTTTTCTGGCTCAGACAGGTGATCAGGGAGATGGCTGCTGTCACCACACCCTGTCAGAGAGAGAGAACAAGAAAGAGGGAGATTTCACGTACAACAGTACTAGCATGACCAAAGCTGCATCCACTACATCCCTAAAATAAATAAAAACAATAACACATTTTTAAAAATCTGAATTGAATACACCTTAAAAATATTATTTACATTAGAAAAACACAGAGACCATCGGTCACGGGACGAGTACGGTAGCCCGGACCGACCACTCACCATGTGCTGGTCGTTGAGGAGGTGCACCACCCTGGAAGTCCACTCTCCCATCAGGACCAGGTCAGGGGAGGTCTTGTACAGACGCAGCAGACAGAGGGCAGCAGACTGCTTCACACTATCCATGGTGTCCCTGCATCAACCGGCAACCGTTAACAACACAGATCGATCGGACATCGAACACACGTATCGCCATAATCCTGAACATTGCAATGATCCTCCGGCTAACGGGCTCAGAGTCCGTTAACAAAAAACGTGGTCGACGGTCTCATTTTAGACGACCGGTGGAAGGCTGTCGCGCCAGTGTGTACATTGCACAAGAACGTATTGATTTCTATGTCATTTGGAAATGCAACCAGCTACAATAAGACCTGCTAGCAAAGAAATCAAGCAGAATCTAATTAGTGAAAAACTCTCTTTTTCTTTACTTTCCCCTGTTTCAACTGCCTCCCACAACCCCCCACCCGCCGTACCCTGCCACCAGGATGCGGGGGATCTCTCCGGCAAAGGCCTCGGCCATCTCCCTGCTGCCCACGTTGGCGATGCAGTGCAGGGCCAGGCACATGAAGGTGGGGTTGCGGCTGGACAGGTCGTTCTTGATGGCGTTGTTGATGAGGCGGATCAGCTCGCTGTTGCTGTTCACCAGGACCGAGATGAACAGGTAGCCCTGAAACCAGGATGGGAGGGGCGGAGGGGGGTTGAGGAAAGAAGGGAGGAAAATGTGGGTTGGTAGGAAGATGAGGGGTGGCAGGATTTAGAAGGGGAGGGGGTATAGAGAGGACATGAGCGGAGTGGGGCAGTGGCATTGGTTACGCCAGGGAAGGATATCAGAGAGAGATGGATGAATGAATGACCCAGAGGGAGGTGAACGGGCCGGAGAGTTAATATTATGGGATGCAGGGGAGGTAGGATGTGGGAGAGAAATAGAGGGAACAAAGAGCGAAAGAAAAAAGGAAAGAGCAAAAGAAAGAATAAAAAAAAAAAAAGAAAGAAGATAAAAAGCAGGGCAATGATGTGGAGGGAGCAGGCGAGGTCAAGCAGAGAGGAGGCAGTGGGGGGGTGGCAGTATTAGGGTGAAAGGAAACAGGATAGTGAAAAAGAGGAAGAGAGAGTGAGGGGGGAGGGAGAGAGAGAGAGAGTGACAGTGTTATACAGGGCCTGACACACCAGGGAGGAGGGTTCGTCCTCGCTGCGTTGTGCTGAGTCAGGCAGACAGGGTGGGTCAGCCGTCATAGTGCAGCCTCAGCTCCTGGCCGGGGCTAGTGTGACACTACACCTCCGGTCACACAGTCACTTGTTATCCCTTCCATGGGACACTGCTGTCTTTAACACACTATCCTTTGAAAACTTAAAATAATAATAATAATAATATATGTGTGTGTGTGTTTTACCACCAGGAGCAGCCATAAGTTAACTTAATTTTGGGGTAATTAAGTATTACAAAATCTTTGGTTGGGGGTGCCGCAAAGGGGTAAAAAACACAAGACAGAACTATTTTTCTATGAAGCCATTGCCGTTTCTACAGTCATAACTTTGACAAAAAAATTGTGAAGTGTCGTGAAGAGGGGCTTTTCATTTTCAACAGCAGGGTGGAAAATCTATCCTAGAACTGTGCTGAGTGCAGCGTGTCTGCAGGCTAAAAGTTCCTTTCTGAACTGGTCTAAGTGCACTGCTGTGCTTCTGAGCTCAGCAGGGGCCTCAGTGCTTTCCTGCTCTCACAGAAGCGTGTTGCTTGTTGTCCAGAGATGGTACATTCCTAAACTACTGTTGGTATCTACAATCCCACTGTTTGTACTGCTGTGAGGAAAAACCCCAATCAATAACACCTCCTTCAACATCCCAACTGTGACGTGTATGCAGAGCAAACAGCATGTCATCACAGATGGAGGAAACTAGCATTGGCTCAATCAACTTTCTAGTATGTCAGAGCGCCCGAATGGTTCTGGCCACTGCAAATTCCCCATTCTGAACGCTGGTGTATTGGGGTACGGTCAGACGTAACTGTATGCACGGCGTCATGGTGAGTCAGCAAAAACAGACTTCTCCACCAGAAAGCTTCCATTAGCAAAATAGCATGGTAGCAGGTGGGCGCGTGGTCAAAGTACCGTAGGTTCTGGAAAATCCCATGGGGGCTTAATTTTACATAACATTCTTCCATGTCATGTCCTGTATGGCATTAGAAAGTCTCCACCCTCCTTACGAGCTCCTTCAGAGACGTGAGACTGTTCTATTATGTGAGGTTGAAAGCTAACTGGTGGTCTTTTTGAGGTTGGGGTGGAACCGGATATTGGGAAACAATGAGCCTTAGGGAATGGGGAGGAGCACGTCTTCACAATATACAAAACACGTAATTGTTTAGTTTGACGGTGTACTGCAGCTTGAAACTATGCTGCAATTGACAGTATGACCCTTGAGCCCCCCCACCTCAGCAACAGCCTAGTCTGGACAGGATCGGGGGGAGGGGAGAGGTTCTATTACGTGTCTATTGCCCATGATTACAACAGGACAAGGTGTTCTGGGATAGCTGGTAGATCAAGATACCTTGCTGAAAACACATCCTTCTCCCTCTGTAGCTTCTGGTAATCCCACAACCTTAAATGACTGAACAGGTGAATGTTTCCTGTTTCCGTTTAGATCACAGACTTCCTCAAAGGTAGCAGGTAGAAGGGAAAGTGAGGAGACATTCAGAAGGCAGAGAGGGCCAAAGGCTAACAAATTGTTCGTTTTTATTGACAGCACACCTACCAGGTGAGCCTTTGACCCAGAGCAGGACTTTAAACTGGCTCAGGCAATCCTTGGCCAAGGAGTTGATCTTGAAAATATCCTACTCCCTTTGGCCACCGTTGCCCTTTTAAACGGATATTCTATATACCTTGGTGGGGTTTTGGGTGGGCTCAAGTAAGTTAAGAGTTAAGTTCTTGAAAGAACAATGCTCATATGAGGGACACACTGAACCCTGGCTTTAAAAAAAGCATTGTTTATTTTGAAGATGAAGATAAATCATTGTATGTGAAAGAGTTTGGTGTCCTTGCATTTCATGCCCATCCCAAGGCCATGATGTTCTCACAAAAAAACAACAAAAAAAAACATTTAAGTCCGGTTTTTGTTATAATCTTTTGTTATATTTGCATTGGCGATGCAGTGTTCCATTCAGAAGGTTGGGACACTCTCGGAATGACAGTTTATTGAACTCAAGTTGTTCTGTCAACATAACACATTTAGACTGTGTAAGTCCATTACTGTAGTTCTGGTGTGGTCCCAGTCATGGATTGTAAAATGAGTTGGCCAGACGCAAAAAACCTACACATGACGCAGCTTTGACCTAGTGCTACAAAAAACGACCAGCAACAGACACAAACTGTAGGCCGGTGCAGCACGCAAACATGCAAATTGTGTTCCCTGGACATACACACAGGACATACACACAGAGCGCACGCTCATAGATATGACAGTGACACACGCACACACACGCACGCACACGCACTTACGATTTGTTTCTCCGTGTACTTGTTGGAGCTGAGCAGGTTGACAGCCTCCATGTGGCCAAAGTCAATGTCATGGCCCAGCAGAAAGATGAAGAGCAGCTTGCAGACATACTTCTTCTTGCTGTAGCCATCCAGGGCCTTGTCCCCCTTGAACTTGGAGCGAATATTGGCCAGTTCTTTATTGATCCGCTTGATCTCAGCCTCTTTGCTCTTGCCTAAAGAAAGAATGTGAGATGACCATTTGAGGTATTTCTTTTGTGTGTTTTGGAACACTTTGTAATGGGTAGAGGGATTTTGAAATAGAGCCGTCTTGCACATTGGTACCTTGACATAACTTAAAACAGCTCAATCAAAAGCATACGACAAGCAGGTTCAACGCAAGATGCAATTTCAGACTCTAGATCAGCTGATACTGACTTTGTTGTTGTTCAGATACAGAGTGCATATTTACCGATGTCCAGTTACATAGGCTTCTGTAGGCCCTTTAAAAAAAATCCAACTGTGATTTTTATCATAGCAACTGTGAAATTGTTGCAGAGTGGTGTAAAAGCAGGCAGAAATAGGCAGCACCACAAAAACCCATGATTTTGAGAGAAACCACACCTTTCCCAGTTACAGATTCTAGATGAAGGAATGCTAAACAAGAGCATACGGGGTGCGGTCAGAGAGAAACGGTTATTGCAGAGGGGTGAGGGTGGATAGGATGTGGAGGCCAGGGATAGGAGAGATATGTTGACAGTGGAACACTGAACAGACGCAAAAGAAGGACAAAGAAAGAAGTCCAGTCTTGTTGTCTTGGATACATTTCTGTCCCATTAGATTTAACACCTAGGCTAACCCAATCAAAATGCAGAACACCACATTTGTTG
>JAVQJY010055100.1:0-11602 GCA_036025375.1 Retropinna semoni | reverse complement strand
TTGAATCTCCGAGAGCACAAATCTTGAAGAGATGGAATCTCCATACCATATTTAGCATTCTACAGTCTAGGCACTCATAGAACAATAAATCTATCCTGGCAGGGCAGACAAAGCCACATAGCTCTGGGATGGACAGAGCACTCTAGTGTCACAACGACTAGTTGTCCCAGCCAGCCCTGACTGCTAGGGCTCCAGACAGCACATCACTGCTATCCGCCTAGATACATCCACTGACTGGCCAGAAAAGTCATCAAGTTATAGAGATCACAGTTAGTGGCACTCTTTCCACGCTGCCAGCTCTCAGAGAGATAGATTCTTTAATACAAGTCTTATATAGTATGCATACACCCAATCTCTAAACTAGCCAAACAGATATCGGTCAGTAAACGCTCAAGAGAACAAACTTTGAAGTTTCATGTATCTCATATTTTTTGAAAACTGAAAATGTAACTCACTTTACACTAAATTCAAAAGACTGGAGATTGTCACAAATGAAAGAAAGTGGTGCCACAGGCATTAAACCTCTCAGAAGGGTTAGATGGACTTCAAAAGAGGTTGATGAATAATAGATGAATGTTGCTCCTTATAATCGACAGGGCACAGATATCCTCAAGTGCTCCATCAATGTGAGGATGAGCCAAGCCATTTTTCTTATTACATTTTAAATTAAAGAGTATATTTTACATGTAAATCTGACCACACACACACACACACACACACACACACACACACACACACACACACAAATACCTTAAGAGCACATTTCTTCCCCGTCTTCTTGCAGTAACATTCCAGCACTTTGCCGGTTATACCTAGACCCAGCACTTGAGATGTTAGTTTGTAGTCTTCAGTTACCGCGTTGCGTTTAAACTCTGGCTTAGGAGGTGCGGCCATAGGTAAATGTGTTGGACCGTTGACGTTGTCATGCTCTGGGATAACCAAAGTGTCCGGTGTCCTCTGTGGCAAATTAATATGCAGCTTTTCCTCTCCGTTACCATTACCAGTATTTTGCATGATTTTGAATTCTGTTTCCGTTCTGACTCTGAGGACTGCTTTCCTCGAAGATTTAGGTGCCACAACAACACAGGTTTACAAGCGTGCCATCACCGCTGCACACCGCCCTTACTGAAATTGTGTCGGAAACTGCCACTTTTTCGCGTTTACTGTCCCGCTGGCCACCCCAAGGCCTTTTCTTGAAGGTAAGATTCAGAAAATTTTGGTTGCGCATTCGACTCTATGATATGCATCGGCTATTGCAGATACTATAGACTTGTAATTGTCTACTGTACTGATGTGCTCAACAGATGAGATACACCGCTGTGTAGAGGGATTTCCACTTTCAAGGTTCCATTACGGCAAATGAGCAAATAGACTCCTCTCATAGCCAACTAATTATTGTTCGTAGGTATTTGATTTACATTCAGCAAAGCCTGCATGAACGAAATAAAAACTTGTCAAATCATTATACAATATAATGCTCTGTTTTCCAGTCGGGAACATTTTATCCCATCTCCGTTACTCCCTGCCCATTCTCCGGTATGGGTGCACCGAACTCTCCAAGTCTCTTACGTCAGCGCAGGACGGTTCAAGTTCAGAGAACCCTTATCTTAAAGGGGCCGCCACGCGTAAATACGCAGAGTGGACAGAGTGAGTCTTCTTCTTAAATTCCACTATTGTACTTATTATACTCATATACTTAATATAGATATATACTGTATGATTATACTCATACTCTCAGTTCTAACACCACTGTAAATTAAACAGTCAAGAAAACCCTATTAAGCATACCCTTCGGCTGTCTTCCAGTGTTTTTATTACCTCCAAGGACGAAACATCATCATAAATGGTCTATTTTTGGCTTTGATATAATTAAATATTTAAAACATCATAGTCATGTTAATCAAGAGCACTAGCTAAGATGTTCTACAGGGTATAGGCCTTATGTCCATCAATGTTTCCTGAGGTGTAGTATCCTCTGTTGTTAACAGGCCAGTTCCCAGGGCTTGGGGCTGGAGAGCGGGTGATGTGCTGGAAGAGAACTCCCTCTGGGGGAATGCCCACCTGGGGCAGGTAGAGTCTTACATGGTCATCCTGGCCAGGCCAGAAGGCGTTAGGGTTGGCACGGTGACAGGAGGGTTCCCTCATGTTTCTGATTCAAATTCAAAACACATACATTACATAGATTGTTTCTTTCTCCTCATTTACACCATCAACCCTAACCTGAACCAAAACTTAAACTTCAGAGTGTCCTATTGTAGAATAAAACCTGAATCAAAACATTCCATAAAGTTGTGTTAGACAACAGCTGCTTGCCATACTGCTAATAAGTCTGTGCCATGCTTACCTGGTCATGTGGGCATACTCCTCCCTGGTCAGCCAGCACTCGGTTTTATGGGCGACCTCAGCACGACCAGTAGACAGGGTCATCATCTTGGGTCCCCGCTGCACAGATTTTTGGGAGGGGTACACTGGCCTGGGTAGCGGAGAGGAAGTCATGATGTGTCAATATAATGAGTAAGTAAGTAAGTAACTTTAATTATAAAGCCCCTTTACAAACAAACAGATAGAAGGTGCTGTACAGTAAAACAAAAACATAAATTAGGATGAAGAGAGGGGAAAAAATCTAAAACAAAATGCTTATGACACAAATTTGTCTTCACTAATTAAAAAAAAAAACATCCACTGACTCTGCATTTGTCATGGCTAAAGGACAACGGTTCCAAAGTAGGAGCTACAAATGCAAAAGCCCGGTCATCCCAGTTAACTAGTTTAACCTAGTTTTTGGTACAGCATGAACGCTATGGTCAGAAGACCTGAAAGAGTGATCTCTTAAGGGGACATAACTACTCGCAGATGTAGAGTGGAGCCAGTCCATTAAATGCTTTATAAGTAATAAAGATAATTTTTAAATGTTGTCAACGATCAATAGGTAACCGGTGCAGAGTGGCTTATACTGGTGTAATGTGAGATCTACGACTTTCCTTGGACCAACTCGCGCTTATACAAAGAAGAGCTGCTCAGGATGGTAAACAGTGCATTGCACCCAATTGGATGTACATAGAACACACCGTCTGTACCATGGCAATGTTTTATTTAGGTATTATGGAGTTAGTATCATCAGTATTATGACTACTATATTATCAGAAAGCCTCACTTACGTCTGTTTTCGGACTTTGTGTGGGGCTACTTCCTCCTCCAGGTGGTTCTCTTCCTCCTCTTTCTCCTCCCGGGGGGTTGTGCCACTGTTCCAGCTGATCCAGCCTCTTAGACGGCCCCTACAGCCTGGGAGT
This sequence comes from Retropinna semoni, assembly GCA_036025375.1. Taxonomy (NCBI): domain Eukaryota; kingdom Metazoa; phylum Chordata; class Actinopteri; order Osmeriformes; family Retropinnidae; genus Retropinna; species Retropinna semoni. Next base: position 8,312 of record JAVQJY010055100.1, on the reverse strand, counting down.
GGGCTGGACCCAGCCTGTCTCAACACAGGACGCTCTGGACCTCCCAGGTAACAATCCCCTGGGTGCAGAAGCACTGGGGGAAAGCACAAACACACACTACAAAGTCACATTTTGATTTCCATCCCATTCAAGGGACTGGATAGCTAATCAGATCATGCCTCTAGTTTTTAATTTTTATTTGTAATAAGTAAAAACTATGTTTGCCTATGTACTGTCTATATCTCACCTCTTTCCAATGCAGACTGGTTGACAACAATTCCCTTTGTGCGACATTGATCCAGGGAGTCCAAGTACTCCCCCAGACACTGTCTCCTAAATCGGTCCACTGCCCTGCCTGTGCTCCCTCCCAGAGACGACTGCTTGGAGTGGGCGTCCTGGGTGGAGTTACCCATGCATAGACTCCTTATGATAGTCAACGCCTCTTCATCCTGCATGACCTTCTGGAGACAAGGGCCAGGGGGTCAGAATTTGCACTGTTGCACTGTTCTAGTGCGTGTGATAGGCAATTTACCCATGGTCTAGGCCTGAAAGTCAAACACACCTTCAATTGTTAAAACCCAAGATGTGGTGGGCCTTGCATACAGATAACACAGTGGCTAATGAGCAGGCGGTAAAGGTTAGTTGTTCATTATGGACAAGACACCTAAGCTGATAGACCACTAAGGACAATGTTCTATAATGCCAGCTCTAGGTCTAATCCCTCACCATTCCCCTGGGGCGCCGGTGCTGCTGGATGCTAGCCTGCTCTTCCTGCTCCTCCAGGGACAGAGGTGTCCTCAGACACCACTCAGGTTCGGGGTTGGACAGCAGCTGGGCACCACGACGAACGGCCAGCCCTTCTTTAAGACCATGGTTCCACAGCTGCCCCTGCCCTGAGAAAAACAAATAATGGAGGTGAGGAATGAACAGACGGGGTAAGAAAGTGATGGACAGCATGGAGAGAGGAGAAAGAAGAATATAAGAATATTTTTCTAGTTTGTTTTATGTTTGGTACCTGCTTTTATTTCTTTTAGTGACTTACCTGGAACCATAGTGGCATGCTGCTCCCTGGTATTCAGGTTCTCTGGTTCTGCCCCAGCAGCCCCCTTCTCCAGGTCAATGTGAACTTGCAAGTTCAGGGGCAGCTCCCCACCCTCTGCCAGACTGCTGCCTGCACAGCTTGTTTTGACCTCTTTGTCCTGGCTCCAAGTCTTCATGTACTCAGCCAGATCCTTCACTGTAAAGGTGTCTCCATCCTTTTCACCCACACTGGTTACTAACTTGTCCAGAGTCTCAGAGGGCGGGGAGATTCCTTCCTACAACACAGATTCACTGTAAACAAGACCATGAGAACTTAGGTTTTCCAAAAATAATGAACATGATTTACCCTTATACCTTCTCGAAAACAAATCGCAGGTCATCCCGTCTCATTTTCCTGGTGCTATGTCTGTCGTGACGTTTGGCTATCTGAACTGGCAGGTGCTCGATGGGGTGGAGGTCTATTTTCAATTCTTTCAGCTCGTGGTGCTGGGAATGGACGATACGCCCCCTTGACTCAGTGGCGCGACGCGAATGACGGGTCCAAGTCTAAAGGAAGACACTACCTTTAAATGTGTCTCATATTTGTGATGTTTTGGTATGTGACTGTGTTAAAATGCAATTATTTATACCTTGGACTCGTCTGGGGGGGTTAATGAAACACAAGGTAGCCTGGGTGAGGGAGTTCTCTCTATCTTTTTTTCTCTCTCCACCACAAGCATTTCCAGTTCAGTTACCGTTGGCTTGTTGTGAAACCATTTCGTCAAGTTCCCGAGATTGTCCAACTCTCTGCGAAAAGTCCTCCTTCGATTAACCCAGTCCTCTAGGTTCGCCACATCCCTTCTTGGTGGCTTCGTTAACAGCGATGACCCGCTGTTTCTTCTCTCGGCTCCAGGATACACCACAGGGACAAAACCATTTTTATACGTCATCTGGTTTGAAGGCGTCTGTGCAGAATTCAGCGTAGACATTGGTGGTGCAATGAAAACCCTGCTACGAGTTTTCGCTGGACCGAACACTCTACTAGCAATCTTGTAAAAATACGTCTGTGATAAGTCTCTCATTTTTATTCCTTTAAGTTGGTCTACAGTCTCTAAGTCTTCCATGTTCACTCAAAGATTAGTAGTTATTAGGGCAAAATTCAGTTTTAAAAACCGAATATTCGATTATTAACGCATTTTAATTTGAAAGAACGAGAAATTTTACTTTCTGAAGTTAGAACACTTCAGAGGCCCGAAGCATTACTCTCATGGCCCTATTTCACTCGCGCGTGTTTGCTCTTGGTAACCATGACAGCCGGCTTTATTGCTTTGCGCTGTACCACAACAGTATTGCCGTTCCATATGCCTTGAAAGAACCATAGAATGCAATTCTTGAAAGGTATTACCCAGAGCCATAGAAGTTCTGTGGGGGTTCTATGGCTCTACCAGCACAGTTGCATATTAACCACTCATTCCCACAAAGATTGTAATTACTCACACGTGTTCTTCTTTCGTACTTAATTTAATGATCAGTGCCAAAAACTGTTTGTAACTCAAGGAAATAAATACACACATTCTTCCAACACATGTTAGTGTGTAGTATGTTTGTTAAAAGATTAAAGAGTTGAATGCAGTAATAGCATTCCTGCTAATCAATTTGCATTCATCATCATTAAATCATGCATTACTTTATTGAACTCAGAAATGTGGGAGTCAAGACTTGGTAGTTGCAACTGGTTATTAATCTAGTAAAAAATTTTTTTTAAATTCAGCTAGGTGTGGGCTAGCCTTGTAGGGCGCGGTCTAACACATGCTCATCCTGCACAGGGAAGGGCATAGTGACACGCAGCTGTTGCTGCTCCTCCATGGTGCGCTGGATGGTCTCGTAGGCGTTCAAGTTGCCAGACCAGCAGCGCCGAGCCACCTGGAGAGACCAGAGAGATGGTTAGAACACCGCTGGCTCAGGAAGACATAGCTACTGTACTCTGATCCCATTATACATAAAGAAATACACAGATTATGTGACTTCATAAAGTCTTTATCATAGTGTCATAAACCCATCATTTACTACACATAAAGTGGATCGTTCACATGTCCTGTCGAGGATCTCACCCCGTTGGACACGTCCCAGTTAAGCATGAGGGTGGCACGCTTGGCTGCCTCCTTGGAGCCATCCAGGAGCAGGCCAAAGCCTCCGTTCATCACCTCACCCCTGAAGGAATACACAGCACAAGCTGGAGGTTTTCTAAAGAGAAGGGTGTTATTGGTGGCATGCCGTGTTACCTCAAAGCGCCATATCCCCATCAGGAACATTTGTAGAAAATGGCCCAGCCTTAAAACTTCACGAGATACCAAAGACAGATGCCTTACCAGCCGACTCCTCCTCCGTTGTGCAGGGAAACCCAGGTAGCTCCTCGGAACGCATCGCCAACAAAGTTCTGGACGGCCATGTCTGGCAGAAGAGAGAGAGGGTGTGTGTGTGTCACATAGTGTGTCACATTGGGGCGGCTGTGGCTGTGGCTTAGCGGTAAAGCGGGTTGTTTCTTGACCGCAGTCTGTCCGTCCATATGTCCAAGTGTCCTTGAGCAAGACACTAAACCCCTAACTGCTCCTGATAGTTGTGCCAGCACCCTGTGTGGAAGCTTGCCTCCATTGGTGTGTGAATGTGTGTGTGAATGGGTAAGTGAGCAGCCAGAACATTGTAAAGCGCTATATAAGCAGCCATTTATCATTTAACATCTGCTGTGGTTAAGAGTAGGTTTATACAACAGTAGTGTAGTGATAAATAAAGCCTGTCCAAGCGTGTGAGAGATTGGTAGAGAGTGATTAGAACTGTTATGTACCTGCACAGAAGGCTGACCCGTCGTACACGTTGGAGGTCTCTCTAAAAGGGCTGTCTGTGCCACTGACATCATGGTGGTCTCTGCTGATGACTACAGGGGCCTAGATAGAGGAGGAGGCCCACATTGCCATCATCACAATGAGTGACTGATGTACACACAGTACAATGAAACCTAACCGGAATCTATTCCCCTACAGCATTATAGTATTGGGAAAATACATTTCATAACTTCTCATACCGATACTCTCCCATCAGCAATAGCTTGATTAATGGCCAAGGCGATGCAGACCCTGCCTCTCTGGTCTGAGTAGAGGATCCTGGCTTGAGAACCCACCACCTAGACACACACAGACTACCAGTCAACCACAGGGTTTAGGTCATGACAACTTGCACAATCAGAAATGGGACCCCATGACTGTTCATGGCTGCTTGGAGAGTCTAGCTACCATGTTATGTTTTCCCGCCTCTCGGATCCAGCGGATGTTGTCGTCATACTGCTGACGCACACGCTCGTTTGCATTGGCGCTGATCTCCTCCAGGACGCTGGCGGCGATGTCATCAGTCAGCTCGAGGTCGCTGGGATCACCGGAGGTACAGACCCAGCGGAAGGGCCCAAAGCCAAGGGAAAAGATGTCCCTGAGGGGAGAGGGGGCAAAGGTCAAACTTAAATGGAGGGTCAGTGCTTTTATCATTCCACAGAATCTTTAACAGAGCTTTAGTGATACAATGCTTCATATAGTTTTTACTTGGTTGCAGAGTCACCATAGTTCTAGGCTTGTTTACAAGATGACCTTCTCAAACACTCACCCCATGATGTGTTGCACATATGAGGGGTAGCGGAACTCGGTGGCTCCACCTCCACTTTTCTCCACCTCCGCCCCTGAAATAGATGAAAACAAGCAAACCTAAACCTCCACCTAGACCCAGCTGTATCTTGGTGTGTGTGTGTGTGTGTGTGTGTGTGTGTGTGTGTGTGTGTGTGTGTGTCAAGAGACTGACCAGCTCTCTGGGCCTCCAAAAGAAAAGCATTGCCATAGTCCCAGAAGAACATGCCTGCCTCTGACAGCTTGTTGATTGCTGTTACCTGCCTACGCAGACTGGAGGAGAAGACAACATGGATTATTCTCTCACCCATGACCAAAAACATACTGTTGTCACTCTGCACTCAGAGCAACTACACTTTGCAACTGAACTTGTTTACCGGATGGTGTATCTTATTTAACCTTTTATTCAGATATAAGCAGAACATACTTCTTCAATGTTGATCCTAGTTCTGACCTTTCGTGCACCACAGTGCGAAAGCGGCTGTGGTCGGTGGCCATGAGCTGGTTGGCCTGACGGAAGCTGAGCTGGGCAGGGTAGTAGCCCCCACTGAAGGGGTTGTGGAGGGAGGTCTGGTCAGAGCCCAGGTCCACCAGCAGATCCCCTGTTCTCTCATACTCCTTCAGAAGCCTCTCCCTGGAAACACGGGGAACGTTGGAAAGGGGTGTGAACTGAGCGTGGACAGTTTGGATCTGACTGTTGCTTAGTGAATCCTCTGCTTACCATAGGTCCACTATGTTGCCATGGTAACCCAAACTGAGAGGAGTCTTTGTGGCCTTACACTCTCTGCAGGGGAGAGAATGACAGTGAGTAACTATCTAGTACATTAGCTACCAGTGTGAACACATAACACCAGGGGCGGAGCAAAGTTTTTAAGGTGTGGGGATTCTAGGCAATTAAGGGGGGTGTGGGGGCGGGCCCCTGCAGAAATTCTGCACATTTTAGAATTAAATGCATCAATCTGGATCACTTTGAGAGCAAAATTAAGGCATGGCTTGCTTTTGGAATGATCGAGGTAACGACGAGCACAGCCCGTTTTATTTGATGTACAATGTCCATGTTAACTCACACATCACATAACAAGACAAAGTAACAAAATAATATTTAACATTACTAACTAGTTAAATGGCCGTTTTACACCTCTGATCTGTTATCATCCAGTGGAATGGAGTGGAATGGAATAATGCACAAATTAACGTAACTTCTCTGTGGGCAACTTCAACTGTTTAATATTCCCTGGCCTGGCGAGTCGGTTAAATGGCATTGATTAACTGAATAAACATTGAATTAATCTAACTTGACCATTTTTTTTTACATATGGGAAACTCAGTTTCGTTTCATCAGACACCCTTGGAAAAAGTGGGGGGAATGAAATAATGTTCTTGTGAAAGTGGGAATGTTGCAACACACACAACACCCACAACACCCGACTCATCCGCATTACACACATACACAGGGTACATTGAAAATGTTGAGAAGTGTTTCTATTTTTATGTTGTTACCTGATGCGCTGGATGCAGTGATCCATATTACTGGTGACCTCCATTAACCAGCCCTGCTCGTGTCTCTTTTTCAAAGGAACCTCATCCACCTAGAGGAGACCCATTCATCACACAACTGTACAATGTTTACACATGCTGGTTCTGTATAAAACATTCAATTCAATTCAGTTTAATTAAAAACATAGCACTATCTATCAATCATGATAGTACATCCATAACAACTAACTAATAATGTGTAACTTTGTGTAGTGGACAAGATCAATATTGGGCTAAAAAAACTGACCTCAGCAATGACTCCTATGCAGCCAGCAATGACAGCAGCCTTGGCCTGTGCACCACTCATCCCTCCCAGACCAGAGGTCACAAACACACGCCCTTGCAAGTCCCCTGACCCCAGGTATCTCCGTCCTGCATTTAGCACTGTCAACTACAGAAAGGGAGAGAGAGAGAACCAGACAGAGAGAGAGAGACAGAGAGAAATAATGTTAAACTGATGTCAAACGTTTCCAGGGTCATTGTCGCCATACTGGTGGCTGGAGGGACTCACCATGGTGCCGTGAACGATGCCCTGAGGTCCAATGTAGCAATAACTACCAGCAGTCATCTGACCATACCTAGGAAAAACATACACACACCCCCTGTTAGAAAACATAAAAGGGGGAAAAAAACTATGTATAAAGAAATGAGGTAAAAGTTCTTACATTGATACACCAAGAGCAAACATCTTTTCATATTGTTCTCTGGAAGAGTAATTTGGAATGACCTGAGAATTAGCAAGACGAGAAGCATAAGAGAAAAAACACAAGAAAAATAAATAAATATTTGGATGGTAAGATAGAGAGCAGGCTCAGAGGAAGGGATAAGGTGAACAAACAGAACACTGCCTTTGATACTGAGAGCGGGTGTTAGTGTTACCATGCCATTGGTGATGATGGCACGTGGAGAGGAAGGCAGGCTAGGGAACAGCCCCATGGGATGGCCACTGTACATCACCAGAGTCTGCTCTTCAGTCATCTCACTCAGGTAGTGCATCACCAGCCGGAACTACACCAAAAACACACAAATACACACACACACACACAAACACGTGTTCTAAAATGCAGTACAGATGAATGATTAGCTGCCCAATACCACAATCATTTGACCATGAACCCTGTCACTCACTGCTTACCTGGGCCCAGTTACTGAACACCTGTCCATTACCCCCATAGGTGACCAGCTCCTGTGGAAACTGAAAAAAAGAGGTACATGGTAAGGAATCACCTAAGCTCTTCCTATTGCAAGGTTGGGGTATCCCATAGTGGCCCAACATTTCAACGCTATGCTATGAGGACGGGAGCTAATGAAACACGGAGTTACCTGGGCAACAGCTGGGTCCAGGTTGTTCATTATCATGAGCATGATGGAGGCGGCTTGGCGTGTCTGGCAGGGATATTGGTCTATTGGGTAAGCCCTGAAAGGTCACACAAACACACACGCACGCACGCACGCACGCATGCACGCACGCACACACACACAGTACAACAAGTATGTGATGATGATGTTATGTTCAAGTGTAAGTGTGTGTGTGTGTGTGTGTGTGTGTGAGGAGGTGTTACAGTAGGTCATTGCCAGATGTGATAGATCATATTACCTCATGTGGATGGAGGGACAGAAGCGGTACATATAGATGTGTCCATACTGTCTGAGCTCCTGGGCAAACTCAGCAGCCAGGGTGGAGTGGTGGGAGGGAGGGAAGTAACGCAGGGCGTTCCTTAAGGCCAGCTAAAGACAGAGAGGGCAATAGAGTTCTTTGATTCTTGCTTAGCCAGATGTTCATCTCTCTCTCTCTCTCTGCAAGGGTGTCTGGAAATCCAGGCTAGTATAATTATGCCCAAAAAAGACTAATCTTCTACCCCTCTCTAATCCTCTGTGTTGTCATCAATGTAAGAGTTGGAACCATTTTGTTATCTCTCTTAATCATTGACTGTGGTCATTGCTCCCAATTTTAACAAACAGTCTAGAGGACTCTGCTTCATGGGAGAAAACCTTAGCCAACCCTCTACCCCCTGCTGGTACTTCTAGGATATAATGCATCTGAATAATCTACTTTCAAACAAAACTGAACACCATTAGTTTCATTGAAATCAGTTGGGTGAGCAGGGCTTT
>JAVQJY010053535.1:0-10575 GCA_036025375.1 Retropinna semoni | reverse complement strand
GGCCTCATGTTCACCGTGTGTTTCTGAATTTGTCTACGATACCCAGGCAGTGAGGCCCAACATGAGGTCCTTCCTCCACAGTGTGCAGAAGAACCAGCTTCTGATGATGACTCCGAGCTCTCTGGGCCGTGGAAGTGTGGTGAAGTCCTTCATCAAACACACGACGCCTCTCAAAGCGGACTCCCGGGTGAGTCCCTAACTGCTGCTACACACCTCCTGCTTTCCTCACTGACTGTCCATATGGCCGGAATGGCTTGGTGGTGTTTTTTTTGTTTTTTTCTTTCACAATCATATCGTAGAGCGCTTTTACCTGGATATGTATTCTCTAAATCGAGTGCGTCTGTCTTTGTCTCCGCTCCCTAGTTGGGCAGTGGTATCGTGGTAAGTGTTTGTCAACATTCTGGTCGGGCCGGAAATGTTGGGGGTTTTCGAGTGGTTTCATGCGTTCTCACCTTGTCGTCCCCCTTCACTTCATGTGGTGTCCTGGTTATAAAGGTGGTCGTTGGTATCAGTGGGCTTCGTTGTCTATTATGAACAATTTACATGCCTTTTTCAAAATCCTCAAAAAAAAAAAAAGAAAGACGGCCATAACGTCCGTGATGCCCAGTCATCCTCCTCCTGCTAATATCACTCACTTTTTTTTCTTCCCCTGGATCTCACTTTTAATGTCACTCTTTATTAAATCGACTACCACCCATTGGCTGTTTATGTGGTGTCACCGTAGCATCAGAGACCATAACCTTAGCTGTTATCTTACCTCTTGTCTGTAGCTGGATGTCAGTGTAACCCCAAATTGTCTCTCAGGAAAGAGAACGTCTGAAGCTGGAGGCTGTCAAAAAGAAGCAGGAGCAGGAGGAGGAGAGGAAAAGAAAGATGGAGGAGGAAAAGAAGAGGAAGAGGGAGGAGATGAAAAAGTAGGTATCGTGTGGAACTGTCGAGTTGCTCAGCCGGGGCTTGGACCCGCCTGAATTCACGGAGCACCTAACCAGCACCGTACGCCTGTGCGTTCCACCGTTTTCAGGAAGAGGGACGAGAGACTCCGAAAGGTGGTGGAGGCTCGGGTGAAGGAAGAACAGAAAGAGGAGGAGAAGAAAAAGAAGATTGAGCAAAAAATGGCCCAGATTGACGAGAAAAACGACAAGGTGGACCCAGGGTTCGGATGGCTGAACGGGCATGTTAAGTGAAGCTATTTATGGTTCCGAGTGGCACTCATGTCTTACCGGTTGTTTCCCCAGTTGAGAGTGGAGCGCTTGGCCGAGGAGAAGGCCAAGAAGAAGGTCGCCACCAAGCGCCAAGAGGAGCTTGAGCTGAGGAGGAAGCTGGAGGAGGAAACCAGGAAGAAGAAGATCCAGCAAGCCGTCAGTCCAATTGTCCCGGGGTTTTGGGGTTGTCCCAAGTGTGTGCGCCATGAATGCGACCTGGTCTGATGGCGAGGCGTGTTTTTGTTCCCCTCAAACAGGAGGAGGAGGAGCAGCGCTTGCAGGAGCTGCAGGCCAGGCGGAGGGCAGAGGAGGAGCAGGAGCGAGGCCGCAAGCTGGCCGAGGCCCGACGAGCGTACGAGCTGAAGAAGGAGCAGGAGAAGGAGCAGGAGAGAGAAAGACAGGCTACGGCTGAGAAGTGAGGGGTTTTTGCTGTTATTCGTTTGTTGCTGTTGTGGATTAGAGATGTTCCCCGCGTTCTTCAGAGTCGGATCATCTAAGCGTCGCTACTCGCTTACTTGCCGTGTTGCTCTGTAGGGAGCGAGCAGAGCGAGAGAAGGCCCTGGCTCTGCAGAGAGAAGCAGAGAAGGCTGCGAGGGACAAGGAGAGGAGAGAGCTGGAGGAGAGGAGGAAGGTGTTGGAGGAGGAGGAGAAGAAGAGGAGAGTAAGTATAAAAAATAACATGCATATATACACACAGACACACACACACATATTGATAAATATATATATACACACACACACACACACACACACACACATATGTATTTATATGTATATATTTATAAAATGGACATATAGTAGGGACATGCTCTGTGTCAGGGTCTGCCATATCCACACAGTGTACATGTGGACAGGACATTGATCGTCCTTCACATATATTTGTCTGGTCCACCAGGAGGAGCAGGTGAGGTTGGCTGAGGAGGAGAGAGCTGCCAAAGAGAGAGAAGCGACTAAAGAGAGAGAAGCTGCTAAAGAGAGAGAAGCTGCTAAACAGAGAGAAGCTGCTAAACAGAGAGAAGCTGCTAAACTCAAAGAAGCTTACAAGCAAGAGGTAACCAGTGATGCTTATTTAATCAGTGCAGGGAGGGAGCTAGTGTTGATATGATTCATTGCTATTTTTTCAGTTTATAATTCCTTTATTTTGCCTACGAAATAGGCAGTTTAGTTAGTTCCATTTAGTTAAATCCAATCTAGCCTGTCAGTGTTGTGAACAGTTTATCATTTATGCCCTGTGTTCCAGCACGCTGTGATAATGACACCAGCAGGGAAGGGAGCAGGCCTCAACCAGACGGTGGACATTGAGGTACGGACTTAACCTTTCTCCCTCATGCTTACCTTCCTGTTGAAAACGGCGACCTGGGTGTAATGACCTCATTTGGTCCCCTACAGCAGTCCCCACAGTCTTATGAAATCACTCCAAAGGGTGGCAAGAAACCAGTGGCTGTGAACCCTGATCCTGAGGATTATGGGATGGACCAGAACAGCGATGACTCCACCGATGATGAGTCGGCACCAAGGAAACCCATCCCATCGTGGGCAGAAGGTACGTTTGATCAAGATCGAGTGACAGATTTATTACAGCTTCTGTGCTATTATACAATACCTGCCTATTCGCTTGTAAAGTCCACAGAAAATGTTTGACACATCGAAAGTACTAGACGTGTAAATGAAATTATATTATAATTAATTCTGTTAATTGGCTGTTCTTCAGTTATATTGGGGGATACGGTGTTGCATGGTCATCCAGTTTTTGGTTCGTAATAACATCCAGCTATTTGATTCATTCAGGCCTCAGTCTGAAGCAGTCAGTAATGAAGCAGTTTTTCAACCCCGTGGACACGGACACTCACTATGGGGAGATTGAGGCCCCCTTGCTGGAGCAAATGTTCTACAAGAGCAAGCCACGTTACTTCAAACGCACCAGTTCTGCTGTCTGGCACTCTCCCCCTCGTATGGGGACTCTTCCATTTTAAACACTAGGTGTTGGGATACGCTTTTATTTTTTAATGTATTATTTCGTTTAAAGAATCTTGTGTATAAAAAAATTCAATAAAATTCGGTTAACATTATCATGTCAAATCAAACATTTTAACTCTTCCCTGATGAACAATGTCATTACGTGAGGTGAGAAAATTTCTGTAGTTTTTATGAAAACCTTAAATTCACAGACACAAAGGGATGAGGGGGATAAACTTACTCCAGGTCTCCTACCCTGCATCTTAAAATATTCAATTCAGCCAAACAATGACTAAACTAAAGTGAACACTAAACTTCTGGACCATCCACCAGCTCTTCACAGCTGATACATTTCATCATTTCATTGTGGCTGGGGACACGGATGTCAACGACACCTGTGTTTTCACTCAGCCAACTGAACCACCTCGGAGGGATTGGGGAGGGTGCATCCCACAATGCATTGCAAGGCCTCAGGTGAAATGTGAGTGGGGATGTATTCATTAGTATTAAAGAGAGTGAATATTGTTATTATTATTATCATCAACAGTACTGTAAGCATTGTGCCAGATTCTCCGCACTTTAAATAGAAGAACAACATTTAAGTGACAGGAATCTGTGCTCCCCTTTTCTGTGTTCGTCTACTTCCGCCTGAGTAACATCAAGGTCTGGACATTGATCTAGTCCAGTTTAATCAATCTGATGGTTTCTCTCGTAGAGGGGCAGGGGCCTGTGTGTCTACTGGCCTGAGGCTGCGAGGCAGTCTGGCTCTGGCATTTCACCCTCACTACCAAGTCAGGGCCAGAACCCATCTAAGCACCCACAGCCCACTGGTCCCTCCAGCGCCAACCCACTATATTCAGGCAATTATGAATATGCAGCAGTTCTGAATCTGTCAGATATGCCACAGTCCAGCTAGATAATGTCAGTGACAGGGAGGAGGAGCAGGGGGGTGGGGATCCAACACCAGGACCACTCCACTGTTCATTCTCATTTCGAGTCTCAAGACGAGCAGCAGAAATGACTGGACCACCACAGGGTGACATCTAGTGTAGATGGCAAGTAGGTATAAACACACAAACACACACACACACACACATCAGATCAATACTGTGTACATCTTCACAGACACTACATCTGACAGTAACTGAATAGATAGAACGTGTGTTGAAGACCCCTTCCCTCCCTCTTCAGTATAGGAACAACCCCTCCCTACACGAGTAGAAAACCAACATTGGTTGTAACACACTTGGCGGCTCTGCAGTTGAGTGTGTGTGAACTGGGATGCCTCTGGAGCGTCCCAATTGATAGCCAGGGTGAACACAGTCCCATCTCTGAGTGATGAGGTGAAGTAGGCCACCATGGCCCCCAAGGCCTGGGATTCTGCTAGGTTTGCATGTGTTAACGTTTCTGGTCAAGTGTGTTCAGAGCGCTTGTAATTTTGATTCCCCCGGACAATGTTGAATGGTTGCCATCTGACCCAGTGGTAGACAGAGTAGTGGAATGCCTACAGTGTGTGAGAGGAGCGTGAACTGGCCTTCACTGACCTCGTCTGTCCTTCCCTCCAGGGAGTTACACTGTTACACTACAGCCACACATCGCATGCAAAAACATAAAAACTGATTCATCGATTTACATTGTGTATTCTTCTCTCAAATCTTTGAAGACAAAATGCCACTGCTTGGTTGTGATGTGTTACATAGCATTTTAATGCACTCCCTTTTTCAACAAAGCAAGTCAGGCATGATGTTGCACAGACACACGTGAGCTAAGACCATGAGCTAAATCACACAAGTGGGAGAGCAACTACACAACATTTGCATACCATAAAAAATAAGAAAATACACAAAAGCATATAGCTTACACAACATATGAACCAGTATAAAGATGGTTGGAAAAGTGAAAAAGCTGTCTGACAAATTAATTCCCTTTTTTTAATTCCATATTATAGGAATATCACTATTTATAATGGATTCTAAGTAACACTATTAATATTAATCAGGACAGGAGCATCGAAAAGCTTGATGTGAAAATGACTACATTTACTTTTGGAACCAAAATCCATTTATTAATGTAACGGAGAAAACCAATAAACAAAGAAAGCGATTAATTCCATCTTGGTGTTGGGAGTCGTCTCTCTTTTGTGGATATGGAAAAGTACGGAATTGTCACAAAGGGAGGATTCAGAAAATAATAAAATAAAGCTTAAAAGAAAAATAAGCTTAATCATAGAACAAAAAGCCTTCTCCTGGCCCAAAGTTCAGCCCTGGTGTTACCTGCATCAATAGACCAAGTGTTACTGTTGAAATTCTATTAACGTAACGACTTCCCTGTTTAAATGGATTCTGATTCAATGTACTGAAAAACAAACTTAGTTACACAGATCCTTGAAAGACATATTTGGTTGCTGAAATGATTTTCTACTGGACCTTTCACCAATATAGTCCAATTAGTCAGCATAGTTCAAATGGTTGTCATTTTTCGAGAGCTGCACAGAAACGTAATTATGATAAATATTTAACATACAGAACTGAATGTCCAAGAATGGCACCTTGTAAAAAAACAAAGAGACTAGGATATGTTATACATTGTGTTTTGGTTTGCAGCTACATTTTGGCAATATTAAAAACTGACAGTTGTTTGTAAATTTGGATTTGCATTGTGGGGTAAAAAGCATAAATGTGGGATAGTCTTGCTGCTTGTAGAGCACTGAGAATTCAGTTCAGTTTATAAAGGAGTTGTTATTGAACATTTGTTCCAATTGAAGAGCAAGAGGATTGACTCTCGGGTTACTTGTAAACATCTGTACAAGTGCTGTAGCACACTGGGCAAAAACTAATGAAACAAACAAATCTAAAGTGAAAGCGCAAGCAAGGAAATGACATCAGATAACATAATTAGGACTTCACCAATCCGTCGCCCATGACATTTCCTCCGCTCTTAATGGCCACAGCACCCGACTTGTGAGCGAGGCCAAATGATTAAGGAAGACGGCGGAAGAATGCAATTAATGATTTGAATCGAGTTCTTCTGGGTTGTTGATGACAGGTATTTATTTTTGTTTTACACATGACATATTTCACAGGTTTGTCTTTCTGAGGGAGTGGTGGAGACCAAAAGTTCCCTCGAGTTCACAAGCCCTCAACAGACAACAGATTAAACAGAAGACTTCCAGGGCCTTCTGGGACTCCACGCCAGACACCCATATTTTGATAGGTTACAAAGGGAAGGCGGGGCTTACAAGAGATAAACCAATAAGACAAACACCTACTGTGAATGTTACATTTCCATTACATCGTTCAGCATTCTCGTACCAACAAGTTGCAAATGTCCCTTGGCCAGTCAGTCTGGCTGACCTGTGTCCTCTATGAGGTTAGGGGCTATAGGAAAATAAGAAATAGCCTTTATTTAGGTCTTCCGTGTTGTAGAGGGCAAAAGCGAACATTAACAAGCACACACTGTAAACAGGGGAGCGACATCTATATGGCCGACCATCAAGTAGGGGACACGGTGCCTCCTGCTCACAGATACACCCCCGTTCCCAAAGAAATAACGTTCTGACAATTTTACCTTTTAGTTGGCCGAGAGGTAGAATAAAGCGATTTTCAATCGGTTTTATGGGTTCTACCGATGTACCTTATCACGTAAATATGTAAATTAATCCTGACCTTCTGAACATCTTGTCAAGTCTGTACAAATATCGCCTCAATTCCTTGTTGTTGTTGCTTTTATCTTTTTTTGTTTTGTTCTGAAATGTATGTTGTGTCTCCCAAATGTCCGTCAGCAGCTGAAGAAAGGTTAGAAGATGATGAGTTAGGATCTGGAAGGGCTCCTCCAGACTACGGGATATTGTAGATTATTCTCTGTACATCTTTAATACTGAGATTGGCGAGGCCAGTTCATTGTTGTGGGGTATGGTTCAGAAAGGTAAATATTTAGTTGGAGGTGTCCGAATGAACGCTTCCAGGTCCTTCTGTAGGGGAGGTCACTGACGAGGGCGTCGGGGCGTCCTGCCAGACACCATTCGTCTGTGGAGAAACAAGTGTCAACATGATCCTTCTACTACGTCATCCCTGGTTCACAGTGGCAACACGACATGGCTTTTTCCCAATAGTAGATTCTAGAACGGTTTAAGTATTTAAGTTCTCCTGCTCTGTTCAATGGAAAAAAAAAAACACTTTTAAAAGGCCTCACCCATCACAAATCTAACAAGGGGTGGTTATTCCTGAGGATCTACAGATCTTTCATGAACACTTTTAAACCTCACCATGTCTGGTGAATGGATCGATCATGGCAAATTATCACACTTGCTGTTAGGAGGGAAATAATGATGGCTTTAGAGAATGAAGGCCATCCCTGAGATAGGCCAGTGCTAAAAAGCATTTGGCACATTAATGGCAATTTCCATGCCATCAGTGAACGCTGGAAATAGGCCTTGGCACCCTCTTATTTTCCAACCCTGTTATTTCAGAAAGAGGCAGTCTGTCATCAAATTTAGCAGCAACAATAAAAATACTTTCAAATCTTCTGCATCTGCGACACCCTCGGCCCATTTCAAAGGCGTAATTGCAGTGCAAGGATAGAAGGGGGATTGTGGCAACACACAAACACTCTCTGGTCTCTGCGCAGTCACAATGTTCAACAGAGCGATCAGATAGTTTAGGCTAAATAATAGCGCTCAAAGCCCTGTTTAAAGCTCCTTGACAAAGGTCTAAACATGGAATAACTACATGTGGCCAGTTGGGTATTAAATGAGGTGTGTGCATAAACACCCTCCTCACTGCCAGGTTTGTCTCGTAAAGGATCTGTCTCTAATCTGTTCCATGATTAGCACCGTCGGCCATTTTTATTTAGCTACATTACAGCTCAGACCTGCCTGAGAGAAGAGGAGCTCTGATGGATAGAACGCGTCGGCCGTCTTTATTTAGCACGCAGGATGCCACAGGCTCAACTGTCACCACAACTGATCAGACCGACGCGCTCGGACTGCTGGAAAAACACCTCTCGACCTCACCCTCCCCAAACTGTCGCATTGATTCCCCACTGTCTCACACGGCCTGTCGCTGTGAATCTTTTTGCCCGCGCACACACCCACGCCCCCAGTGTTCCGTGTTCTGGCGTGCTGAGAGGTGACCACGGAGCGCGCTGGTCTGCAGCTACTGTCTGACACCGGACTGCCCCGGGGGGCGGGTATTTAGGCCCGTTCTGACAGCACAGGAGGTTAGCGTTCCGTCGTCTCCGGGGTGACGGGCGAGATGTTCGTCTGAACCTGGTGACACCTGTGCCCTTGCCCCTGACAGCTGCAGGTGATTCAGCAGCGTCGAGGTCTTCAGACAGGCTGGGAGTGTGACAAGTTTCCACCCCCATCCCCAGCCCCCCCCCCCCAGCTCCCCAGCTCCCCCACCCCCACCCCCCAGCTCCCCCACCCCCACCCCCCTGACACCAGCCCAGCTCATACAAACACCGCTAAGAGCCTCCCGTCCACCTTTTCATTAAAACAACAGGGCACGGAAGAGAATTCTATGAGACGCATTCAGAAAGAAACCAGGTTGTTTTGTATTCGCCTTACGTTGATGCCCTGTGGACTGTACAGCTGGCTGGCGGCGAGGCTGTCACTGTATCCTCCTGTCTGGCTGATAACATGGCGAAGAGTATCCACCTGGAACAGACAGACAGACAGACAGACGGACACTTCAGACAAAAAGCTCCTCGCGACAAAGACAGCCATTCGTGGAAAAGGTCAGGCAGATAGGAAAAGGGCTACAGAGCACCTGTAAAGGTTACCGCTGGGCACTCTCTAAATGCTTTGGGCCGGTGTCATGGGGATAAGACCATGAACATGACAAAAGGGCATTGATAAAGAATCAAACAAACACACCAACACAGGGGAACTTGTAAATGCAACATTATTTTACAAGACAATACAACAGCTGCACTTTGAGCCTCAAATGAAAACCGCTCGTGCATATCCTCAGTGGCTGGGAAGCCATTTTGTAGCGCTGGGCCAAACAACCTTTCGACAAGGACATTGGTTTCAATTAGCTTTCCACCCAGGAGACCTCCTCTTCCTCGGGGCATTATTCCCCTGCATATTCATGAGATACCCAAAGCGTTTGGAGAGCTGATCTACGAAGGGAGGGAGGAGGGGACGAAGAGATGGGGCTGAGGGGTGGATTCAAATGAGAATCCCACCAGGGGAGGTGACTCTCTAACCCAGGGTGAGAATCCTGACACCCGGAAACCCTGGGATGGTCATTTGTCGTCCGGCTGGGCAAGGTCACGGCGCTGATGAGCACCGGTGGCTATAGTAACCCTTGTCAGGGGGGGTTGATGGCTGTTGTACGGTTTCCAAAACTTGTCCGCAGTGCTTTATTTAATTTGTGAGTTGACAATGGCCACCGCATTGGTGCTCTGCCAAAGGCTAGGTCTGACCTCTCTGCCTCAGGTCAAGAGGGTCCCTGCCTCTGATGCTCTGCCGTGGAATCAGCCACAAGGAGCGGAGCCTGAGCTTCCTGGCGAACCAGGAAGTGTCTGTTTGTGTTCCTGAAAAGGCCGGTCCGGCCCGTGTTGGGAGAGGTGCCTACCTGGGACTGAATGTTGGCTCCCACCTGCCCCCCCTGGTACGAGTCCCCATTCAGAGACTGCACACTCATGAACAAGTCCCCGGAATTTGACATGTTAAAAGAGCCAGCAGAACCTGGAAGGGCAGAAATCGAGAGAAAAAAGAGATGGAGGAAGAGGAGAGAAGGAACAAGAGAGACAGGGAAAGAGGGAGAGAAAACAGAAGAGGCAGGAAGAGAGGAGTTAACACAATCATGCAACAGCTAAAGTGCAGTAAGTGGGTTAGTGAGGGTGGGGGTCGGGAGAGGGACAGACATGGTCGAGGACAGCAGTGACCGTCTAAAGTCTAAAACGGAAAACTGTCTGAAAGACTTTGCCATAAAAAATGCAGTTTTCATTCTTGAAACAATAAACCAACTGATAATAAAATGACAATGAAACAGCGTAACAATGATGACACGAACAATACCTGCACAGGCACCAAGGTCAAACCTGGGCCATGACCTGTGTGGAATGGATGCACGGTCTCATTGTCAAAGTTCCTTGTTACTAGTGGGTTGTTACGGATGCACTAATCGATCTGCAGGAAGACCGAAAGAATTCTCTTTGTCCTTTAATGGATCCTAAGTCCACAGATGTGAGAGACCAGGGCCTAACTTGATTTGAACACAGAAAAAACCTCAGGCCATAATCCAATACAGTGGATAGGTCACTATATGACTAAGGACTTGGCGTGCCCTTTCAGCAGCTTAATGACCTGCAGGAGGTCAACCGGACGAGGGGCAGGATGTTAGAGTCTAGGAAGAACCAGCCGGTCAATACATCCCAGTCAGCTCACCAGAACCCCAGCCACACAGAG
>JAVQJY010053503.1:0-10133 GCA_036025375.1 Retropinna semoni | reverse complement strand
GTGTGTGTGGGTGTGTGTGTGTGTGTGTGTGTGTGTGTGTGTGTGTGTGTGTGTGTGTGTGTGTGTGTGTGTGTGTGTGTGTGTGTGTGTGTGTGTGTGTGTGGTACGTTTAAATGTGTTTGTGTGTTTTTGCTGAGACAGAAGCAGATCAGTTCTGGAGGTTATGGACCTGAACTGTCTGATGTGGAGAAGCAAAAAGCTGCTCAAAACATCTTGCAGCAGGAGATAGAAGCTTATGACTCCCAGCTGGAGCCCAGTGCCTTCAGCACCCCGGTAACTATAACACTACCCAGAGTGGGATCACTGGCCTCATTATAGCTACTACAACTCCTTCTTCTGAAACTTTGCTCAGGTACAGAAAGTAAAAACCCTGCCAAGAGTTTGTCCCACCCCATCCACAGACCCAGCGTATGTCACAAACTAGCTGTAAAGACTATGTTAATTAGCAGCTTGTTGATATCAGCTGGCTCACTGCATGGTTGTAATGAAAACATGGTAGCATTTTGTCCTTTTTGAACCTGACTATTACCACCTCCAACTTTGTTTGATCACTCAGCACACAACCTGAGACTCAATGATGTATCTGTTTATGTTTGTTCAAGTTTATGTATGTGTTTATATTTGTGTCTCTGTCTCCACAGGAGTACGTTGATGTCAAAAGGCAGTACACCAACCTCTTGGTAAGCACCTGTAATCATACTGCTAGGAGAAGCACTGTCACTGTAGCTTTATATCTTATCTCCTCACCTTTGGTCTGGATACCTTCATGTTGGCTGACCTTCATTTGTCTCATCTGTATGTGTGTGCGTGTGCGTGTGCGTGTGCGTATGCGTGTGTGCAGGAGAGCTCAGAGAGCAGGCGCAAGCACTTGGGGACCCTGTATGATTACATGCAAAGCTGCACCAAGGAGCTGATCTACCTGACTGATGAACAGGAGCGGATCCTCAGTATGGACTGGAGCGACCGCATGGTGGACCCTACAGGAGTACGCCTGCAGTATGAGGTAAGGGGGTGAGAGGAGATGAAAGTGAGAGTTTGAGAGGGCAAAGTAGAGAAGGAGGGACAGTTAGGGGAGAAAGTTGACTGCTGAGGTTGAAATGGGAGGCATGAGGGTGAGAAAGTGGGGGGTGAGGGTGAGAAAGTGGGACACTGAGTTTAAGAATGTGGGGGGTGAGGCTGAGAAAGTGGGGAGATGAGGGTTAGGATGTTCGACTGAAAGCTGGTGTAACTCTGCGTCGACGCTCTGCCCCAACAGAAGTTCAAGAACAAAACTCTGCTGAGTCACGAAACAGAGACCAGCCAGCTGCTGGAGGAGGGGGACCGGTTGGTAAAGATGAAACACCCTGCGAGCTCCATCATTGGGGTAGGTCAACAGCTCATGCACACACAAACACGATGGCTGATGGTAGTAGTGTGTGTTTTCTGTAATGATGGTGGGCTGTGTTCAGACCCACAGAGATGCAGTGCAGGCCGAGTGGCAGAGCTTCCTCAACCTGTGTATCTGTCAGGAGACTCACCTGAGCAACATTGAGGACTACAAGAAGGTAGCACACTCACTCATACACTCACCTGGTTATCATAGAGAACTACAAAAAGGCATCACACTCCTACTCGACTCCTACTCTCATTTGTCTCACCAGAGACTGGACCTGTCAATGCTGCTGTGACATTGTGTACTCTATTTTATTCTACTGTACTTAACTCACTCACACACTCATTAATGCAATCATTAGTGTATCCCTCCATTCACTGAGTGTGTTCCTCCTGCAGTTCCAGCTGGATGCGGAGATCCTGTCTGAGTCCTTGAAGCGGCTGAGCTCCTCCGTGGAACCCCGGATGCTGGCCAACCGGAGCAACCCTGAGGTGCTGCTGCAGCTTGAGGTGGGTCTCTCTGTTGTACAGAGAACGTCCTGGGTGCCTAGGTTCTACAGGAGAACATCCTGGGTGTCTATGTTCTACAGAAGAACATCCTGGGTTTTTGTGTTCTACAGAAGAATTTTCGGAGAGTCTAGGTCTACAATGTTCATGACAACATCCTGGGTGACTGGATGTGTGTTCTACAGGAAAACATCTTTGTGGTCTGGATTTTACAGGAGAACATTCTAGAATCTACAAAAAGACATTCAAATAGAATGTTTCGAGATAGAATCTTTTCTTAATTCTATTGTTGTGCCAGACATTCAATCCCAGGAGAACTCAAAGGGAACCCAGTCAAGGTTCCTGTGTGAATCTGATCCCAGCTGTGTTGTGTCCTCCAGGGGGACGAGCCTGCTGTGGAGCGTAACCAGCTACGCCTGGCTGCCCTGAAAGAGCTGAGCTCCAGCGTCGCCCCTCTGAAGCTACGACGCCTCCCCCCCACCAAGCCCACCACTGTTGTGTCCCTGTGTGAATGGATCAACAAAGAGGTACAAACACAAGCCCACACCCACTCGTCAGGTTGAAGATACAAAGTCCAGGCATTGAAAGTCAGTTTGACTGTGACTCTTGTGCTCCCTCTATTGATATCTCAGAACTCAGTGGATCGGGGAGAGCGTCTGACTCTTAAGGACAACTCTGATGTGAACTGGGAGGTCCAGACTAGCGCAGGGAAGACCAAGACTGTTCCAGGGGCCTGCCTCCTGGTGACCCCTCCTGACACCCAGGCCCTAGACACAGTGACCAGGTGACCTACGTCACATGACCAGCACAAGCACCATTCTAATCAGGAGACATGATCCTTACTCTGTGTGTGCGTGTGTGTGTGTGTGTGTGTAGTCTGGACAGGGAGCTGACAGACTTGAAGAAGAGAAGGGCAACTTTCATGTCATCCCTCAGAAGTGCTACTATAGAGGTGGTTAGACCACAAAAAACAGGTGATACTCTGCTCTGTTGTACCCTGGTCTACTCTACTCTGCTCTGCTGTGCCCTGGTGCACTCTACTTTACTCTGCTGTGCCCTGGTGTACTCTACTCTGCACTGCCGTGCCCTGGTCTACTCTGTTGTGCTCTGTTGTGCCCTGGTCTACTCTACTCTGCTCTGCTGTGCCCTGGTGTACTCTACTCTGCTCTGTTGTGCCCTGGTGTACTCTACTCTGCTCTGCTGTGCCCTGGTGTACTCCACTTTGCTCTGCTGTGCCCTGGTCTACTCTGCTCTGCTGTAATGTAGTTTACTCTGCTGTGCTCTACTCTACCCTGCTGTGGCCTGCTGTACTCGACTTGACTGTGTCGTGCTCTACTCTACTTACTCTACTCTACTCTACTGCACAGTACTCTGCTCTGCTGTGCCCTGCTCTTCTCTACTTGCTGCACTATGACATACTTTGATGTATCCTGCTCTACTCTGCTCTGCTGTGCCCTGCTAAATTCTACTCAACACTTTACCCTACTTAACTCTACCTTACTGAAGTCTAGTGTCTATAATCTCACTGTTCTTCTCCCCAGCTCCAGTCTCCAGTGCCCCGGAGGACCCCAAAGTGTCGGTGCTGAGCAGCCAGCTGGACCAGATCAGTAGGAGTCTGGACCTAAGTGAGCGGGACGTCCTGGGACGGGTCAGAGCTCCACTGGACCGCCGGAACCCAACACAGGATCTGACCAACAGGCTGGCACAACAGCAGGTGAACAGCTGGGCATGAACATTCCATACACTTAACATGCCAGGGTAATGAATGATCAGACAAGTCTATGTTGTTGCATAGACTGATTAAGCAAAAAAGTTGAAATTCAGAGTTCTCGCCCTGTTTCCCCAGCATAGATTCATAATTAGCTCCCTGTTTCCCCAGTGTAGATTTACAGTTCTCTCCCTCCCTCTTAGTGAAGATTTATAGTGATGAAAGTGTCCCTCTCTCCTTTAGGAAACAAGTTTGACACTGCGGGGGTTGGAGGCAGAAAAGGCAGCTGTGCAGAGAGAGATGGAACCCATCTTGTCCCAGACATCCCTGGGGCCTTCTGCCTCATCTCTACCCCTGAAGCTCAATGCCGTTAACAACAAACTTGATAACATCAACTCCCTTTCTGATCTCTACACCAAAAAGTAATAGCCAATTTTGATAGAACCACATAGCACACTGTTATCTGATGTAAATGCTGACCACCTCCCCCCCCCTCTCTCTCTCCCTTCCTTTCTCCCCTTCTGTCTGTCTCTCCCCAACAGGGCCACAGCTTCTATGTTTCTGGAGAAGCAGATCCAGAAGATGGAGGGGATCATATCTGGGATTGAGGAGCAGCTGACTGAGGATGCTGCCATCCTAGACACGACCAACGCCCTCCCGAACCGGAACCTGAAGCTCCAGGTGCTCCCTCCCTCTCCCTTTATCATGATCACACATTATGGTCAAATAAGAATGTGCAGCCCACTTGATCACAACTGAGTTACCTCTTTTACTGTGTCTTTTTTAACTCTATCTTTGTGTCAAAGTCATTTTTGTCTCAACTGATCCATCCTGGATCTTTAGATGCTAACCCTGCCCCCCAACACTCACAGCTACTTCCCCCATCCCAATGCAGGCCCTGCGTAAGGAGATGTCCTTCAGACAGGACGACATGTACAAGCTGAGCAGAGACCTGGAGTCCACAGAGCAGCTGAGCAGCTCGCAGCAGAAGCACTTCAATGAGTACTGCCCTGACATCCGTCGCCAGGAGATCCAAGTCCAGCAGCTCAGGAATCGCTTCGCTAATATTAACAGCCAGCTGCTGGAGAGGTGGGGGCTGGTCTCTTTTTCTCTCACTCTGCTTTCTGTCCTATTCTGTCCTTAATCCTCTGTCTTTCTGTCTTCATGTGAATGCAGCTGAGGTAACTGTTGTTACTTTTGTTCCAGAACTTCTTTGATTCAAGAGGCAACCAATAAGAACCAAGCATTCCAGAATGCTGTCCAATCATTGAATTTTTATCTTACCAACTTGCCCAATAACAAGATAAATCCTAGTGATGGCTTGTCTCAAATCAAGTCCAAGCAAACCTCACAGAAGGTCAGTTATTTGTATTGTCTTGTCAATCCAAAAATATTCACAACTTAACACTACTTTAAATATTGGTGGCTTTGTACAGTGTACTCTGAGTTGAGAGTGTTGTAGTGGTTAGAGTCATATTATATGCTGTGATTGGAAGTACTATTAGGTTTGTACAGTGACTGTCTGCGTCATGCTGTGGTGGTTGTTTCCTGTGCAGAGAGCTGTGGAAGACATTCAGAGGAAATCGGAGGATCTGAAGAGAGCCGTGGACCTGTCCAGAGACTTGCAGAGCATTCTCAATGTGAGACACAAACTCCCGACATGATCTCTGTTAAAACTGTCAAACTGACAGCCCATCATTGTAACACAAGGGATTTTGACATCCTAGCACTAAAATCTTTCTGAACTTTAGCTCTGTTGGTCCTCATCTTTCTTGTTATTTAAACTGTTTTAGGAGTATGAGACCAAGACTGATAAGTACCGTGCTTTGAGAGATGAGGACGATGAGACTGACTCCAAGAGACGGCACATTTTCACCATGGCAGATGCTGTGGAGAAGAAGGTATGGTCAACCTCAGACACTGGCACCACACTGACGTCTAAAACGTTTTTTTTAAGGCTGAATAAGTCGCCAGGTTCTCTGATGTGTCTGTGTTTTTCTGCTGCAGGAGAAGGCTCTTCTGAACCTGTACTCAGAGGTGTCTGCAGAGAACAACCAGCGCCTCAGCCAGATAAATTTGGCCAAGACCATTACAGCCCAGGTACAGTATGGAATTGTGATCTTATAAGGACTTCTGCTACTATGCAGAAATGTGTTGACTCTTCATGACCTTCTTTCTGACCAGAATGATGAGAAGATGAACCAGGTGGTTGTAAAGCAGCAGATGCAGATGCAGAGCCATCAGAAAGACCTAGTGGAGACCGACGGTATGAAGAAGGAGCTGATGGAGGAGATTGAAAGGCGCTCCCATGCTGAGAATGACTTAGACAATTACAGGAAGAGGTTCATATCTCTAAAGAGCAGGAGGGGCGTAGAGCGCGTGGAGGAGAAGGAGGTGGTTCAGTACTATCGTGACCCCAAGCTGGAGAGAGAACTTGATGACCTGAAGAACAAGATCCAGGATGAGACAATGAGACGCTCAGGAACACGTACTGAGATTGAGCAGGTTAACCAGAAAGTCGTCCTTATGGAGACAGAGAAAATTTGCATAAAGCCCAAGCTGGTGACCAAGGTTTTAACAGAGTTTGAGCGGGATCCCCAGCTGGACAAGGAGGCTGTCAAGATTAGGGAGGAGATGCGCAGGATTAGGGAGGAGGTCCAGGTGCAAGAAACGGAAACTGTTCACATGAAGACGGAGATCACTGTTCTGGCGCAGCAGAGGCCCAAGATCAAGGAGACAGTGGTGAAGAAGGAGGTGGTGAGGCTGGAGAAGGACCCACAGATGCTGAAGGCCGTTTACACCTTCCAGAAAGAGATCTCAGAGGAAGGTTCGCGCTGCAAGGTTCTCAATGACGACATCTTCCGTACCAGGAGCCAGATCAACACACTGGAAAGGGTCATCCCTACCATCCAGCCAAAGATCATTCTGAAGGAGCTGAAAAGTGTGGAACAGGATCCACTTCTTGTAGAAGAATCAAAGACACTCCAGACTTCCCTAGAGAATGTCAGGAGTGAGAACATGAGCCTGCTGAAGGAGCTGTCTAGTTTTCAGCTTCTCTACAGTGAGGTGGAGAAACTCAGGCCCAAGGTGGAGGTTAAAGAGATTGTCAGTGAGATCTACAGAGTGGACCCGGATACAGAGCTGGAACTGGCAAGGCTGAGGAAACAACTGCAGGACTCCAGGCGTAACTGTTCCAACCTAGAACAGGAAATTAACATGGTAATGGTGGATCTGAAGACTCTCCGTTCCCAGAAACCCAATGTGGAGTACAAGGAAGTGACCCAGGAAGTGATTAAGGAGGAGAAGAGCCCTGAGGTCATCAGGGAGCTGGAGAGGTTGAATAACCAAGTGGCTGGTCTGCGAGTCACCTATGACAGCACCCTAGATTTGCTGACTCGCCTTCGCAAAGAGAGGGATGAATGGAGGGTGGAAAAGTCTAAGGTGCAGACCAAGCTGGTGACCAAAGAGATCATAAAGTATGAGAATGATCCCCTCCTGGAGAAGGAGGCTGAAAGGCTAAGGAAGGAAGTGAGGCTTGAGACCCAGCAGCGTCGCAGCGTTGAGGAAATGGTCTTTGATTTGCTGAACAAGTACATCCTCTTGGAGAGGCAGAAGCCAGAGGAGAGGGTTGTGATGCAGGAAATTGTTCGTCTCCAGATGGACCCCAAACAGATCCTGGAACACGAGAAGCTGAACAAGACCCTGGATGAGGAGGTGAAGGTCCGTAGGAAGCTGGAGTTGGAGGTTAGGCAGTTGAGAAGCCTGGTAGAAGAGAAGGAGAGAAGCCTAGAACTCATGGATGACAGACAGATGAAGATCCAGGTGGAAACAGAGCTGAGGCAGATCAAAACACGTATCCTGGAGCTTGAGAGCACCCCTCCCCCTATCCAAGAGAAGATCATCATCGAAGAAGTCCTCAAGGTGGAAAGGGACCCCAAACTGGAGTTACTAACCAATGACCTTCGCACTAACATGGAGACAGAGGGCAACAACATCAGCCGCCTGGAGAGGGAAATTCGGAACCTAAAGATTAAGCTGGACATCCTGCGAAAGGAGAAGTCAATTGAGAAGATTGTTTACAAGGAGGTGATAAGAGTGGAGAAGGACCAGACTGTTGAGTCAGAGAGGGACCATTTCAGGGACCTGGTGGGCCAGGAGAGGAACGCCAGACTTGACCTGGAGAATGAGATCCAGAAAATTAGCACCAAAGTGACCCGACTACACAGCTACAGATCCAGCACGTCCCAAGAGGAAAGCAGCCTGACCCTGAACCGAGATGCCTTACTGAGGGAGAAGGAGAACCTCCTTAGGGAGTTGCGGATGCTGGAGTCTGAGAAGCAGAACACCAACATTACCTTCCAACAGCAGTCCAAGCTGCTCAGCGAGAGGAACCAGATTAGTAGGCAGAGGAGCATCAAGATGGATTCTGAGGTTCAGGGTCTGGAGAGGGAAATTCTGAATGAGAAAAACAAGATCCACCAGAGAGAAGCCACTATAATGGAGCTGCAGAACACTTTGACGAAGGAAGACCACTCTGAAACCCACACCAGAGAGACTAACCTGTCCACTAAGATCACTATCTTGGACCCAGCCACGGGTAAAGACATGTCCCCCTACGACGCCTATGTTGAGGGCCTGATTGACCGCAAACAGTACATCCATCTGCAGGAGCTGGAGTGTAACTGGGAAGAAATAACCTCCCAGGGGCCAGACGGGGAGACCACTATCTTGCAGGACCGTAAAAGCGGGAAGCAGTTTTCCGTCAAGAACGCCTTGGCAGATGGACGCCTGACCCAGTATGATATCCATCGCTACAGAGAGGGAAAAATGCCCATCTCAGAGTTTGCTCTCTTAGTTGCTGGGGAAAACAAGCCAAAGCCCTACATCAGTCCAATCTCAACTACAAATACAACAGTGTCATCACTCAGCTCCATGCCCTCCTCTCTCAGGTCCTCCTACTCCAGCCTCACTAACAGCAGCAGCAGCACTTCCACCGCAGAGGACTTCTACTCCATCTCTGGCATCCTGGACACCACCACCAACAGCCGCATGTCTGTGCGCAGCGCCCTTACGCGCAAGCTACTTGACCCCGAAACTGCCCTCATGCTCCTTGAGGCTCAGGCTGCCACTGGTGGAATTGTTGACCTCAACAGGAAGGACAAGTACTCTGTTCACAAAGCAGTAGAGCGCGGCCTCATCGACACGGCTCACCTCCACAAGCTCCTTAACGCCCAGAAGGCCTTCACCGGTGTGGAGGACCCGGTAACCAAGGAGCGTCTGGCAGTGGGCCAGGCGGGTGAGAAAGGCTGGATCCCCCATGACAGCGCCAAGAGGTTCATGGAAGCCCAGTATCTGACAGGAGGCCTGGTCAACCCCAACAAGCCAGGACGCCTCAGCATCCAGGACGCCCTTGCCAGCAAGCTGATTGACAGCACTGACGCTAAGGACCTCCAGGATGTGTCAACCTACTCTAAAACAATAGTGGACCCCATCACCAAAGAAAAGATCACCTTAAAGGAGGCGATGGATCGCAGTAAGAAAGATATGTCGACAGGGCTGCTGCTGCTACCTGCAGCCTCCAATGGTTCACACAGCCAGGTGTAGAGCACCAGGGAGACACAGCTCCGCAGGCAGATGGATCCCTGATATCACTGACAACTGGAAAAGAAGCTATACAGCAATGTTTAAATTTGAGGGAAAGGGGATTTGTTTTTTATGTTGTTTACAGATTAATTAGAAACTAGTTGTGGTTTCTGTTCGCGAGGACATTTCTGGGATGGGCTGTGATTGTTTAGCTCTGCACTGTTTGTGTGGGAATTATAATGTATCTTTATGAACTTTCTTTGATTTGTTTGACAATACTTTGAACCTATATTCAAAATGAAAAATTTGCTTGATACATACTCTTCATTAAAAGAAAGAGAATATTAAAGAAAGAGATTTGTCTTATTTTACCTCTGGATAGTAAGGTAGAGACGGGTGTACTGGAGGGCAGCAGGCAGGAGCGTCAGGTAGAGACAGTTCTGCTTGAGAGCAACAGGTTGGAGACACACACCCAGTCTTACTGTTGGCTACACACAGACCCAGCCTACACATCATGGATGAATGATGAATAAAATTACAGGTGACATGCAGATATTAATGGGTGAAACACAAAGAATTTCTTGGGAGTACATTAAGAATAAGATTAAGATTCAACTTTATTGTCATTGTGCATGTCACAGGTACAAAGCAATGAAATAAAGATTGCATCCCAACCAGAAGTGCTTGAGCAATATTTAAATAACATAATAAACAAAGTGTAAGTATGAAAATTTATAAAAAATATAAAATTGTGTGTGTGTCTATGTCTGTCTATTTATTGTTACCAGTATGTGTGGGCTGTGAACAGGCTATGACAATGAATATGGTAACAGTATGAATATATTATAATATGTATAATGTACAGTAGTGCAGGGGATGATTTATATTATCTACAGAGTGTATAGTATACAGTAGGTGCAGGGGATGATTTATATTATCTACAGAATGTATAGTATACAGTAGG
>JAVQJY010053222.1:0-10133 GCA_036025375.1 Retropinna semoni | reverse complement strand
ATAAAGCAAAACTAGAGCCGCTGCGCTGTCAGAGCTAAGAACATCCTCTCTCCCCCCCTCTTCTCCCCCTCCTTTTCTCCTCCTCCTCTCCTTCCCTCTTCCTCCTCCCCCCCCTCCCTCCCCCCCCCTCCCTCTCTTCCTCCCCATTCCGTCGCCGTTCCCTCCTCCTCCTCCTCCCCTTCCACCCTTTGTCTTTTAATTGTGGTGGAAGTGAGCCGGAGCATACGTACCATGGCCTCTCATAATTGAGGTGGTCTCTTTCACTCAGGGTTGATTCTACCTCCTCTCCTCCTGTGTGTGTGTTGGGGTTGTATCTTCTAACCTCCGGACCAGAGTAGCACATGTGGTTCAACCTCCGGACCAGAGTAGCACATGTGGTTCAACCTTCTCGCAGAAGCTTACAGGCTTAACAGCTCTCCACGGGGACGCTTCAATCAGCCTTTATTCTACAGGGCATCTTCATTCACCAAACACAGTCTTCGATTGTAGTACCATACAGACTTTCCACAGAGGGGTTGAGAGCTGTAGAGAGACAGAGAACCTGAAGGGGCCTGCAGCCTGGTGGGGGAGATACACATAGACCTGCGAAGATTCTTGTCAACCTTCCAGATCATACGAATCCAATTTGGCTCCGGGTTCACTCCTGTTCCAAGTGGAAATGATTTCGGAGTCCCAGAGTATTACTCAGTCTTGGCCCAGGCCCTGAGCCCAGGGCGTGGGGGTCCACGAGCTCCGCCATTACCCAGAGTCCCCCGTTGGGAAATCCACTGAGCTTTAGCCGAGATGGACGAATCTTGGACGGTGCCCAGGCCTCAAACAGAGAAGCCTCGGTAGACAGCTTCAAAGGAGATGAGGCCTAAGAGGAGAACAATGCACTCAGATACATCGTTTGAGGTTAACCTCAACCGGCTGTTCGTTGCTACCAAGAATATAAATGGTAAGATAAGATGAAGAACAACAAATGGCTGAATCAAAGCATGTGTCGAAGTCTCTCAGATTCCACCTTCTCTCCACAGGGATTTTGTTGGTCAAGGTGCAGGTAAATTTCCTTGCTGAAAGCTGGAGTCTCATTGTTGTAGTGTCTTTGGGGAGGATGAATTGAGTAACGCAAACCTTATGGTCTTGATTTCATGCACAAGAAAGTATGCAGAGTACCGAATAATTTACGATTTAAGGCTTTATGCTGTAAACATTTCCTGAGAATTCTTCTAAAGAAGGAAAACTTGCTTTAGGCTGTACATAACTTAATTTCATTTGATATATTTGCCCTGATACAAATTCTTATTTGATGTCTGGCCAGAATCATGGAAAGTGTATGAAAAGGGATAGAAAGTGTATGAAACTCTAGACAGAACAGAATGTTACTTTGTTAGCCAGAATGAAAGCATATGCTAATAGTTTGTCCGTTTTGAAAACTCTGCACCTCACCCCCTGTTCTCGCGTCTTCCAGTCAGAGGATGTCAAAGGCAAAGCCAAGCACATTGACCTCACCACGTTTACATTTTTCGAAATCTCAGAATATTTTACAGCGCTCACTTGGAAACATCTGTGAGCGTGTTGTCGAGACATTGTTTCCATGGACACCTGTCATGTCTCCGCCTGACTTTGAACAATACAACAAAGTAGGGTTCCTGACCTGAGAGGGGAGGCAGGGAGCCAGTGAGCTTCCTGACATGAAGCCTCAGGGTGAGGTTGGCGATTGCACCAGGGTGGTGGGTTGTGGGTTTTAAGACCTTGACTTCTGCACCCCTGGCTTGATGGAGAGACTTGGCCTTCCAGCTAAAACGAGATGGAGGCCTCTGTTCCGAGGGAAAGGTACCTCAGGGAGACATTCTGATGCATGACGGGCGGAATAAAATCGACCCTCGCAGCAGCTGTTATTGGTGGAGGGAAGGTATTGCCCTCTGGCTGTGCTGAACCCAAGGCTAGAATGCTATCTGCTGTGCTGAATGTAAAACTCCCACCAGCACCCTCAGAGGGAAGCAGCCTGCTCTGAGATGCATACTGCAGGAAATATACAGATCCATTAAGCTTCATCTTAGCATGGAACAAAGAAATGGTGCCCTCTCTAGGTGAACTAACTGACCTTGATGAAATGTCTGTGAGAATGCTGTGCATTAGGATTATGTTTGTGCGTTTCGTTAGTTTGCCTTAGGGATTTGCTAAAAAACAGCGAACAAAATATTGTATGACAGATGCAGCATGTTTTTAGGGGGGGGGGTTCTGTTCCAACCTTAGCCCTTATTGGCTGAGTGGTTGTTTACCCGGACAGTGTTTTATTAACTCCCTCCTTGAGATCGAGCAAATCAGAACCTGCCAGCCCCATCGACGGCTGAGTCCCCTATTATGGACCACGAGCTCCCTGA
The DNA here is from genome assembly GCA_036025375.1 of Retropinna semoni. Taxonomy (NCBI): domain Eukaryota; kingdom Metazoa; phylum Chordata; class Actinopteri; order Osmeriformes; family Retropinnidae; genus Retropinna; species Retropinna semoni. The sequence continues at coordinate 7,767 of JAVQJY010053222.1, read as the reverse complement.
TGCCCAAGGAACAAAGCGGTCGGTTGAAGCACACCTCCCTCCAGTGCTCCAGTGATCCACTGGTCCAGGAGTGAAGGTTGTTTAATCTCTGGTTGTTACCTTGGCCGGGGGTCGCCCCCACCTGGCCCTACCGGAGCTGAGGCGTTCAGGGGGCGGCCCGGAGTCATGGCCACAGATTAACTCCAGTATTTATAGCCCTGGCCCGTCTAACGCTGGGCCCAGAGAGGGGAAATATTGCTCACTTAGCAGGATTACTGGGTGCCGTAATGCCCCAAAGGCCTGCTTTATGGCCAACCATAAATGTACCCAGGCAGAAGCGCTAGCACTGGATTGATTAGCGCTCTGAGGAAAGTCGATCCGTTACCCTACGCCCCATCAGGGAATGCCTGTGATAGATTTTCTCGGGAGGGCGGGTGGGATGAGGGGACGGAATGAAAGGGGTGGGGGGTGCGCAGGGGGGCTCTTCTCAACGCCGTGCCACTCCATCGACATCCCCTGTGACACAAGATGGAGGACCCTCATGGTTGGCGGGGGCCGGGGGTTTGGGCGGGAGGGTGTTGTCAGGCAGCACCAGAGCTATGGCCCGCTGCGCCACGACCCCTTGCGTCCCGCCGACAGACAAATGGAGGGCCGACCTTGCCACACGCTGCCATTTAACAAAGTCCCTGCGCCACCTCCTGTTCCCCCCAGACATCTGTCATGTCTAATGGCAGACAACCCCCCTGGGCAATCATTGGATAAGAGTCTGAGAATAGCCAGAGGAGGTCCTTTTATTTTCATCAGCTGTCAGCGCCACCCTTATCTACGTTTAAAACGTGTTGATGGATGACTAGCTCTATGGATCTGGTGCATATATAAAGAGAAGCAGTGAATTAATGGCTACACAAGAGAACTATTACAACCCTCGTTGTTTGCTTCTCCAATTAACATTCTTTTTTATAGCACTATTAAATCCTATATAAAAAATGTCATTCAAATGTATAACCCTCTTCAATTCAAGATATAGATCTTATGGCAAATTGAACGACTCAGTATTCCCCTGTGAGAGTGAATGAACCAAGTCATTAAGCCAGCTAACAGCTAACACTGGTCATTGTGTTGGTGAGGGCTGACCTCTCTGAACTGTGTGCTATGAACCATCCAGCACTGAACTCAACACTCACTGATGTATCTTCTCCAAGTGGAAAGCAAGTAATCAGCTTACAATGTGAGTCTGTGCACATGTGCGGTGTAAAGGTTTTGGAAAAGAGAAACACACAGACGTGCAATAGGCAGATCCAGTATAGTGGATTTGAACAGAGTTGGCCCATTCCAATACTCTAACCAAGTACCTCACCCCATATGATCCAGTGTCACAGTTGTACACGATATGGGCTTTTGTGGTCGTGTGCTGTGAGACTCTCTGCCTCCCTGCTGTGCTGCAGTCTCCCCCACACGCCTGCGTGGTGTTGGACTGTGGCTGCCCTCATCCAGGCTTTTCAGCGGTGAAGATATTTTCCAGATGTTTGGCTCAGGACACTGAGTGCTTGTGTGTGTGTGTGTGTGTGCGAGAACGCGCGCCCTGGCGTGTCTCACGTCTGTGTTTGTGTGTGTTTGTGATACAGTACCTGCGAGCCTCCATCTCCAGTTTTATTGCCTGTCTCGGAGCAAGTGATGAAAGCTCCTCTCAAAATGGCCTACCTGCCGACGGACCGTGCTCTTTGGATTTATAGCCACTTTTGTCTCGGGGTTCAACAAAGGCAAAAAATGTTTTATGTTATTTAGGACTTTGGCTGCTCGGGGGGGAGGGGCTCTTCTTTCATACTCACGCACGTTCTCCTCTGCCTACATTTGCTATTGGATTACCACCGTGATCACACCCACAGGTGTTTTTGTTTTATCCCGAAACCCTCGCTGGCGCACAACTCGGCTTTGGCGAACGCACCCGGCCCCTCTCTCTCACTGTCTCTCTCTCCCTCGCTCAGCCAGACGTTTTAACACAGAAGGCGTCATCTGCAAGGGGGCCATTGTTCTCGTAATTGGGACTCCCCGTGATGTGTTGTACCTCAGCCGGGCGAGACGCCGCTCAACGCCTTTCTTCAGTTCCTCTTGTTGAACGAGGAGAGGGAGATAACAAAAAAAACAAAAAAAACACCCACTGTCGCCAGATAAGACTGATTGCAAAGCTTATCAGATGCTTATTAGAGATAATTATGGTAGTAATGCAAATGTGGGGGGAAAAAAAACAGTTGGAAGGAGCGATAACAAGTAAAAAGCATGGCAGACGATGGCAAGATAGGGACAGAGAGAGTGTTTTGATCATACAAAGCAGTCGTGTCATGAATCTAACCCTGCGGTTCCTCACCCTGAAGGACACAGAAACAACAACGGGTCAGCGGCGTGTAAAAACAAATACAAATCCTGGGACCAGTAGAGGCGGCAGGCCGGTGGCCCAATCTTGTCTGGAGCGCCATAAAACCTCCTTATCAGCACGTCGTGTTTAGACTCTGCGAGGCAAACGATGGTAAGGGTATCATCAAACAGAGCTGTCATGAAACGTCTGGCTTTATCTTATCTGCTGTTGACTTATCCGGGGTGAGAAAAGAAAGGGCATCCCTGTTGAAATGTAGAAACTGCAGAAGCCTCTTACATAAATATAAATCTGAGAGCTGGGGGAGTGAGTGTGCACAGCCAGGTCCATGCTGTCTGGTGTTGATGTTATCTTTCTGGGCTGCCGGGTTCAGTGTTTGCTGCTTATGAAGGCCCAGTCTACTGCCCACCTAGCACAGTCCTAGACCAGACCAGGTACGGCTAGATCAGAACACACCAGGCCAGACCAGACTAGACAATAGTAGACACAACCAGTCCAAGACCTGTCTAGATGAGGCTAGATCACTACAAACCCAGCCCAGACCAAACGAGACCAGACCAGTCAGCTAGATCTGTCCTGATCGCTGTGGGTGATGGAGCTAAAAGAATGGGGTAGAGGTAGAGGATGATTCCTATCTCCCTGAGCATCCACTCCCAGCCTGTCATTATATGTGCTCCTCTCTGCTACTCCCTCCACTGTCTAAGCTCATTAGTCATTAGTCATAGAGGACATCAGGAGAGAGACAGAGACAGATACAGACAGAGACAGGCATAGAGAGACAGAGAGACAAAGAGAAAGACAGAGTGTGAAAGAGAGATGTATTAAGAAAGTGAGAGAAAGAGGGAAAGGGAAAAATTTAGAGATTTCTCCTCCTCCAACACGTTGCTGTATGCTAGCTTGCTGGGCTGGTGTGTGTCCCGGTGGCTGACCCAGGGCTCAGCTGGCTCAGTTGGCCTTCCTATGACAACAAGGCGGGATGGAGATGCAGCACAAGACGGTGTCTAGTGTTTGCTTTGAGAGACTTCCAGCTCTCGAAGGCTGGCCTGCCTTTCGCTCCATATATCAGAGTTTGCACAAGGGTGTCCTTTGTAACATTTGCTGAGAGAGCAAGTAAGACAAGAGGGAGGAAAAGAGGGAGAGCGGAAGAGAGGAGGTGTGGTGTTGGAAGACTGGAGATGACAGACTGTTGCACAGACCACTAGTGTGACTTAAATCATTCAGTTTTTACTCATTGGAAGGACTTTGAGTTGTTGACTTCATAAGATTTTCTGACAATAACGATGACAGACAGGCAGGCAGACATGCACACAGACAGACAGACTGACAGATATGCAGTAAGCCAGCCAGCCAGCCTGCAAGAGACAGGAGTGTTACGTCAGCGTGGAGTGAATCAAATGTCTCTCGGACCAACCTTGCTTTTCCATTAGCACAGTACACAGAGGAATTCTACTTCAGGGGCAGAATGAGACCAGAAGTTTGTCCTTGAAGAGAGAACAACCACTGCTGATTTGCTGCGGCTGCAGGCCAGACTCCGAGTGGAGGTTGACTGGATATGATGTCACTGAGCTTCACGTCCTGTGTTCGTAAATTACATTTCTGATTTAACATCCTAGGTTGACTAACCCAGGCTCTTTCACAGCACCAGACTTAAATGTCAGCAACCCTTATTGAAATTGGGAATAATGGTGAAAGTTCCATCGAGAACTTTTCCTACCCGAGACTCTCGCTCTGTGAACCTATCATGTTTCATAATGATCTCTCATACTGGGAAGTCTTTTTAAGCAGCACTGCTGGAGTTAGGCAGGCCCAGAGCTTTAGGGGAAGTCTCCTTTAATTAAGCTGTTTCTTAAGCACCACACTCAAATTACTGGCTTAGTCCCCCGCCGCAATCCCTGCGCCACATCACCAAACACACCACCAATCACAGAGGCTTCTGGAGGCCCGGGGAGAAGCAGAGCTCGGCTCGCCGCAGGACGCTCGTTTCGAAGTAACTTTTTACAAACAATGAAGCATTAGCTGGATGTTCCATGGCCCGCATGAAAGCTGGAGCAGCGAGAGGGAGGGAGAGAGAGAGAGAGAGAGAGTGAGAGAGAGAGTGAAAGAGAGAAAGTGAGAGAGAGAGAGAGAGAGAGAGAGAGAGGGGAAGAGAGAGAGAGAGAGTGAGAGAGAGAGAAAGAGAGAGAGTGAAAGAGAGAAAGTGAGAGAGAGAGAGAGAAAGAGAGAGAGAACGAAGAAGAGGAGGAAGCAAAAGGCTTTTCATCTCAGGAAGGTCAGGCAGACAGGCAATTTCGCAATCTCCCTCTCCTGTTTGATTGCGGGAGCAGGGATATGCAGTCCACCTACATGATAGAGATGGCAGGGAGGTAATGGGGGGGAAAAGCAGGGTCTTATGGGAACGTTTTCACCTCACTAGCGAATGTGTGCCAGTGGATTTATGTTGTTTGGCCCCAAAGCGCCTCTTCCTCTGATGAAATTCAATAAGCAGTGGTAAAGTAGTCCTCCACCCTGGTGACTTGCCTGATGCTGTGCGGGTTGATTGTTTTTTGGGGGAAAACGAATGGGAGGGACCTGAGGTAGAGTTATGTGCTGAGACTGAGTGACACTATTTTAACATTGTTTCTACTGTTCCTCACACAAATTGAGTGTATGTAAGTTTGTGTGCGTGTGTGTGTGTGCGTGCGTGCGTGCGTGCGTGCGTGTGTGTGGCCTGCATATCTCCATATAATTTAGATGCATGCATATAGGTATGTGTATAACGAGTACATGAACATCAGTCTAGCATTTGACCTGAGCTCTACGGTGCTGGCCCTTGTACAAGCAGGTCTATAATGACTATGGAAGGTGAACTGGGCTCTTGTCCAGGCCAGATTAGATTGTTGACAGAGCACAGTGCAGGTAAATGTCACCCACAGACCTGAGCGCTCCCTCATTTAGCTCCAGTCTGATCTCTGCTTTTGGAGACCTGGCTGACTGGCTGGCTGGCTGCCTGGCTGACTAGCTAGGTGACTGGGCAGCTGGTGGGCTGGTTGGCTGGCTGGTTGGGCTGCTGGCTGGCTGGTGGGAAAAGCAGCCATTTTAATGAAGTGAGCCTTGGCTCAAATGGTAGCAGACAGACCCTGAGGCAGATCACGGCACAGCTTCATGACTTGCAAACACACACACGCACACATTTTCAAACACCGCAGAAATGCAATGTTACACTCCTAGCTTTCGTACAAGACGCCCCATGTTAAATCTCTGGGTCTTGGAACAAGTGCACTGTGAACCCAACACAAACCCACCATAACCCACCATCTTTGTCTGTTTGCTCGTGTTTGTTTTCCAAATCGTATGGCGACCATTCAAATCCTTCACGCTTCCTTCTCCCTCACGTTCATTTAAATGAATCAAATCACTTAAAGCTTCCTTCTTACAAAACCCAAGTCAGGCTTATGACACTGCTAGCCCTCATTTAGCCATTAGCTGTAACTAGTGTTGTGGACCGGTGTGGCCTGGTGTGGCTCAGTGTGGCCTGGTGCGACCCGGTACCGTCCATTCCTGCCCAGTGGGACTTGGAATGCCCCAGTGTGGTCCGGTGCAGTCCGGTGTGGCTCGGTGCTCTGTGGGCCAGCTGACAGCTCGGCAGCGGGGCTGAGAGGATGGAGAGCTGGCTGTTCAAGATTCCGCCGTAGACGGACCCTCGTCTGGGGAGCTGACACCATTAGTGTGGAGAGCGGCCCCCGTTTCCACTCCAGCTGCCGAGAGAGAGGATGAGAGGGAAGGAGAGAGAGAGAGAGGCAGAGGGAGATTGGGAAAGAAGTCGGGAGAGGTACACGCGTCAGGATTGGAGGTCAAGATCATGGCACAATTACTCCCCTCTCTCGTCGCCTCCGATTGCCCCCATGGCCCCTACCTCAGCCCCTCCTGCCCTTCAAGGTGTCTTTTCCTCCTCCCCCCTCCCCTCCTCCCCTCCTCTCTTGCTAAGCTCTGCTACAGAATTAGCTGCAGGTAAATCCTGCTGTCTTATTTACCAATGACATCCCTTCTGTGTCTTTTTTCGAACACGACGCCACACACAGGCTACAGACAGTGCAGAGTCTTCCTCTCTCTCTCTCTCTGTTTTTCTTTCGCCCTTTCTCTCTCCCTCTCTCTCCCTCTCTCTCCCCCTCTCTCTCTCTTTCTCTCTCTTTCCAAATCTCTCTTTCCCTCTCTAGCTCGTCTTCTTCTGGCCTGTAGTGTGTTACTGCCACCCTGTGGTTCACCTACTGCACCTCACACACACCTCCCTCAGTCTGGGAAAAAATACACAGAAGCGTGTGCGTGCGCGCTCACACATCATCCTAGCTGTCTTACTGTCAGTTTGCATTCTGTAATAAATGTGTGTGTGTGTGTGTGTGTGTGTGTGTGTGTGTGTGTGTGTGTGTGTGTGTGACTGTGTGTGTGACTGTGTGTGTGTGTGTGTGTGTAAGTGTGTTAGTGTGTCTGTGTATGTGTTGTCTTGGAGGAGGAGAGGTAAAAGAAGCATATCTGCAAAAATGTCTGGTTTACTCAAGAGGACTCTCTGAGTCCTCTCGCACTGCACTGTCAGACGTCTGTCACTTCCGTAATAGCAGCAGCAGCCCTTGTATCGAAGCCTCAGCCAACGCCAGACCAGCAACACGGAGTACGTCGTGCACGTGGAAATGACGGTTTCCTCCGAGGGTGGACGGCCGTAACCCAAACCTATAGATGGGTTCATTTGCGTGATCTCTGTTCATGTTACCGTTGCATTTTCCTTCATAGCAGAAGAAGAAGGTGATGCCTGTGATGCACCCATTAGGATGCACAGTCAAATCTCCTGTAAGCTTATTAGCCCACTATTATCCCTATTAACACAATGGATATGATCCCATTGCGCAAGTGAGAGTGTTCTGCGTACAGTACAACCCGACAAGCCACGCCTGTCCTATATTGTTATGTCGGATGCACACACACACACGCACACGCACACTTGCATACGCACACGCGTGCGAGGCTGTAGCCCAGTACGTGTCAGCGTTTTGAGGGATCATATACATGTAAATGCGGAGCGTGTAATTGCACATGCAGTATATCTGAGCTCTGAAGGCAGCCAGCTGTCATATCGCCCGCTTCTCTTCCTTTCCACTTTAAAGGCCTGATTTCCATACCAACCCACAGCTTGAGACTAGTCATCTCATCTCCAGCGCTCATTCCCCACCTCCTCCTCCTCTTCCTCCTCCTCCTCTTCTTCTTCTGCTTCTTCTCCTCTCCTGCAGTCCAGCCGGAGTAGCTGCAGATGAATCTGACAAAGGAGGCAGGCATCACTGCCAAGCGCCGAGTGACGAGCGGGACGCCATGGAGCCCGGGCTCGTTCATTGCCGAGTGAAGTTTCTCGACGGCAGATGCTTCCCTTCCTTCAGCCTCTCCCCCCTGCCCCC
>JAVQJY010052182.1:0-12084 GCA_036025375.1 Retropinna semoni | reverse complement strand
AATAACAATAAATGCATTACTGTTATTGCATTCTGTCACCACATCTTCTGACAAAATAAAAGAGGTTGAGCAAAGCTGTCCATGGCTTTGATACCCCTTTTAAATACCCTTCATCTTCCCCTAAGGTGTGATTAGGATAATTTCACACGTCTATTGGGGTTGGGTTCTGAACTTCACTCTTTAGGGTTATGACCAAATTATGTCGGTACCAAGTTACATAAAATCAATAACTTTGGAACCTGAAAGTCTTGGTTAGCCTGGAGACCTGTCAAATTATGTTTCATTAATCCGAAGGAGTGAGTTGGCGACGCCAGGCTACATCTGAGAGAGAAAGTAGAGAGAGATGGGTTTTATAAACAACACGTTAGTGGCACCTGGAGCTGAGAGCATTGGTGCAAATTTTTTGCTTTGTTGAACTTAATTCACTTATGCTTAAAATGTTATTGAATGTTCACACGATTTAGCTGGCAAACTATGACAACATTCAAGATATTAGTAAGATAGCTGGCAACTCAACTCATGAATCAGTTATATGGGACTTAGCTAATGTTGGCTGATGAGCTCGCTACTTGGCTGCTAGTGCAGCAGTAGTGCTACTGGCACTAGACAGCTGCAATACCTAGCACACTATGATATGTGTTTGCTATTATTAATACTCTTTGTTATTCCACATTTACCCGGCATAAAAAATGTCACTCAGTCTAACGTTGAAACAGCTTCAACATTATGCAATTGTGCATGGCGGCGGCTGTGGCTTAGCGGTAGTGCGGGTTGTTCCTTGACCGCAGGGTTCTGGGTTCGACCCCCGGCTCCGCCAGTTCATATGTCGAAGTGTCCTTGAGCAAGACACTGAACCCCTAAGTGCTCCTGATGGTTGTGATAGCACCCTGCGTGGCAGCTCGCCTCCATTGGTGTGTGAATGTGTGTGTGAATGGGTAAGTGTGCAAGCGAACATTTGTAAAGCGCTTTGGATAAAAGCACTATATAAGCAGCTCATTTATTTTCTTCCCCTGGTGCATCCTGGTGCCATGTGTTCCCCAGGTAAGCAATGCTTAATCACCTGGCCATCCATAAAATGATTCATTAGACCAAGCCACCTTCTTCCATTGTTCCTTGGTCCAGTTCTGATGCACAAGTGTCCATTGTTGGTGCATTTGGCACTGGACAGAGGTCAGCATGGGCACCCTGACTGGTTTGTCACTATGCAGCCCCATACGTAACTGCAATGCACAGTGTATTCTGACACCTTTTCATCAGAACTAATATTAACTTTTTCACCAATTTGAGCTACAGTAGCTCATCTGTTGGATTGGACCCCACAGGCCAGCCTTTGCTTTCCACGTGCATCAATGAGCTTTGGCCACCCATGAACCTGTCGCTGGTTCACCACTGTTCCTTCCTTGGACCACTTTTGATAGATACTGACCACTGCAGACCGTGAACATCCCACAAGAAATGCATTATTGGAGATGCTCTGGAACCAGTCCTATAGCCATCACAATTTTTGTCAATTTTTCTTGCTTCTAACACATGAACTTTGAGGTAAAAAGTTCACGTGTTGCCTAATACATACCACCTACTAAGAGGTCATAATGTTATGCCTGATCGGTGTATAAACCAAGCTTCTTTTGATAGTGTACCAACTTTGGAGAAAAAGGCTAAAAAAAACTTCTCTGTTTGGTGTGTTGCCTAATATGTGCAAAATCTACGCTTGAAGCCATGATTCATTGGGGTAGGAGTTTCTGATTAAATATTTTACGCCTCCTATCTTGACAGATGCCTGTATCTTTTCATTGTCTATGTTTTATGATTTCAAATTTGATTGTGATATTCCGAGAACGTAGGATTTGCATTTGCCCTCAATCTACTAAAAACGAGAGACTGTAGAGAAAATAAATGTGAACGCTTGTTACACGGCTGTGTTGAATACTCGATTCTGATTGATCAATTCCAGCATTCAACGGTCTGTAATTTTTGCATAGCAGACCGCTGCGGATATTAACAGATCGTTGCTAGGGACAAAAACATAGAATCTAACACACTATCAGTATCACATTTATCAAAAATATAAATGAATTAAGTGGGGTAATGTACAGAGAGACTGTCATTATTGCGAAACAAATGCCTTCAAGATGATCAAGACAGACGCCACTGCATCACCCTGTCGGGGTTTATTTCGTAATAATGACTGGCTCGCTATTGTCTGCTACTTATGTTTAAATTTATTTATAAACAAACTCATACACGAGCTCAATTCCATAAACAACAAACCGTCGTAACAGGAATGGTTTTTTGGGGTTAATTCACAAATTGGTGTATCTGCAACAACAACAGTAAGTAGCCTAATTTGTAGCCTCCAACGTAAATATTCAAATATTCAAACTAACCGACAAGCGTGCCTCTGAAAAACACTGACAGTGAGAAGTTCAACGCTGTATTTCGAACTTTATTTTGTATTTTTTTTGAGTAACCTACTTTCTATGTTATGTATGACCCCAAGTGCCCCCTCCCTCTTGCACTCTTTGGTGAAGCAACATTTCCTTTTCTTACTTGGTTAGCATACAAATGTGCCTGCACATTGTGTAAATGGCATTTAAATTGAAAATAATTTAATTTAATTGTAGATTCTTGCATGCATTAGTGTTTTCACTACAATAAAATTGCATAGGCCTATGATTTTATTTGACATTGTTGTTGTTAAATGTCCTTTTGTTGTTACTTCGTTATCCATGTAACTACAGCTGGTTAATACGGTGTATTGAAAGAAATTAGTGCTTGATTGACAAAGGGTTGTGTGCCTTTCATTGGCTTTTTAATAAAAACGATTTACAGTTCTACCCACCTTCTCAAGTATGTGGGTGAGCAGACATACATACTTGAAAAGTCATGTTGGCTCACATACTTCAAAATGGGACCGGATGCAGGGCATCCTGGTAGTTTGTCATTGGTTTCTGCATTTGACTTACATGTGCTGGGACTACAGGGGCATGTTTCTGGCATACTAAATAGTATGGTAGTATGAGATTTGGGACCCAGCCTTTCTCTCCATGGCTCTGACTAAAAATAGACTGGCTTGACGTCACATAGCCACTCAAAGATTAGAGGAGTGGGAGGGGTCGGCAAGAGCAGTTTTGCTTTTATGGGATTTGTCCCTTATTCAAAAATACTTTTGTGTGAATTGGACAATCTCAAAACTTTGAGTTGTTTACAGAAATCCGCATTTTTTGTTTTACAAGATGAACAAAGTTATGGGAAATGAAATCACTAACCATTTCATGAACGAGATGAAATGTCATAATAGGTGGTCGAGGGAGGCGGGAGAAAGACCTTCAGACAAATCATAATATGCCATTGAAAGTGTAATGAAGTCTATATCCAATCAACTGTTGATTTGTATTGTCTGTCGCGAAGGTATTGCCCAATGACATATATCGAGGGGCTGGATCTCTGTGAGGCAGGAGGAGTTCCTCACGCTCTCTGTGGCTAGTCAGAGGATTAATGGAGGGGACTGTTGATATTGGCATGTAAACCATAGCTGAACGGTCTTGAAACCTGAGCATTCAGCGGGCTCGGGACCCTACTTGGAAACAACGTCACTATTATACATTTTATTTGCAATTGTATAAGAAAACGACAGGTAGAGTTTATTGTCTGGTGGCTATAAGAAAGCCAGGGCCTAATTGCAAGACAGAGATAGTTAGCTATCCAGCTAGCTAGGAAGCTAACGTTAGACACTAGCTAGCTAGCTGGTAGCTTGACAGCTAGGCTATCTCAGCAAAAAAAGAATCCGGTTTTGACGTTTTTGATGGACTGGAGCAGGGAAAGCTGAGCAACAGTAGCTACTGGAATTTTGTGAAGATAGCAGAAATCTGGCTAGCCAGCATAGTTAAGCTTGCTGGCCAGCTGAGCGAGCATTTTGTTGATACGGCCCAGAGTTTTTTCCAACGCTGATTAAGGAAGAGTGGTGGAAGATATACAACCCGTTGTCAACTCGGAATGGTAGCAGCAGTCAGCTTGGAGCCGCGCGCTACAAGACATTTATAGATAACATTAGCTGGTAATCAAACGCTAACCAGTTCGAAAAGTAAACTGCAAGTAAACCCGAACTAAGCAACTCCCCATCGACCAGCAGTCATGGGCAACGCGCCCACCGCCAAGAAGGGCAACGAGATGGAGAGTGGTGAGTTTTGTTAGCTTGCTAGCTGCGTACCTGCAGGCAGCTCCACAAACCTGTCTGAAGTTCTCATGGGAGTGCCAGTTAGCCTGCCGTTGCTACAGGGGCTCTGCTTTGCATGTAAATTATCAAAATGCTATTTTAGTTGGACAGAGTGAATACTAGGTAGTTACTTGTAGATGTATCCTTTCTGCATTAATGGTTAAAGGCCTTTCTCTCTGTGGTCTCTGAAGAATGCATAAAGAATACTGCTTATTTCCAAATCCTATCCTTAATTAACGTTTGTTCCATTAAAGATTTGTTGTGTTAGGGTTAGGGTTAGGGTTGGCAAGCTAATTAGTTGAATGTTATCACCAATTTTCAGCAACTGTCTGTGGTCCGTTCCAGCTAGACGTCTTGAAATACGCCCATCGCCAAGACACAGTTGTATAAAAAGAAGTTGATAGAAATTCCGTAGTATTGTTGGTGTACAATCAACGTAACGTTACAAGGCTATTTTCTCCGTAAAGCTCAGTGTACAGTTTTCCTTAGTTAAGCATTAATATCTTTTTGCGTCAGAAACTCTTTTTTTCCCCCGTTTACATCAAGAACACCTTATGAGTAGGTCATTTTTAAACTCGTAAGTATTCAGTTTGTGTCACATTGAAGTGTTTAGTACATATTAGTACAAAGTATTACAATTGTTTTACCATAGAAGTATTCAGTACATATTATTTAGCTCTCTGAGCACAATTTAAACCCCCCTTCCCCCCAAAAAAAGTCTTAGGAAAGCAGTTTATACAAGTTGTTACTCAGGGGAATCCTTATTGTAAACATAAACTACTGGTCATGAGGCCCCCAGTCCCACACTCTTTATGGAAGCTGAATGGATTGGAAGCTACTCAGGGTGGGGAAATGGGGGGCTCTTGGCCTGGGTTTGAGAAGCCACAGGGGCGGGGTCATATGATGCATGCGGTGTGATCCTCTCCAGGCGGAACCTTGATGCTTAGGAGTCTCTTGAATATCATGTGATGAGCAGCATTGAGAACAAGAGTACTTTGTGTTTGTGTCTTGAACAGACACACTGCCTGCTGGCCCTACATAGACCCCCTCTGTGACACGCCTCCCCTCCCAGCTATCTTTTTAACTCACTTATATCACACATACTTTCTCCTCCTTGTTCTTATTGTTCCCAATGTCTTTCAATTGTTCTGCAGTCTAAACATCCAGTCCTCCTCACTCATACTTTTCCAAAGTGCACATTTTGTAGATAGTCCAAACTTTGTTCTGGTTTTGTATTTTCTATAAGATGTGTTTGTGCACGTGTCTGTTTCTATTTCTTGAGCAGGTGTGCGGACATTGTTGTGTATTTGCATCCAAAACACTCCATGTAGTTGGCAAGAGTCTGTGGGTTTTAAACAGGTCTCTGTTAAATAAGTCTCAGCTCCATATTGATGATGGAGTATATGTGTGAAGAGTGGACTAGAGTTTCCCCACCATGTCAGCCCCTAGGTCCTGCTACAACCAGACCTGAGCTCATCCTGTTTTAGAAATCGCAGAAGCACACTGCTTTGTTTTTGAAGGGGTGCAGAAATAATGGGGCAAGGGGTTAAGTGGGGTAGCATGTGGCTAAAAACAGGGGCACAGTAGGTCTTGGCCTGGCTCGCCAAGGTTTGTTCACATGCCACGCTCCACATCCTTATCAGTCTGATTACTGTGGGCCCGCCCTGATCCCCAGAGACAGGTGCAGACCGGGGGTCCCGAAGCCCACGCCCGGTAGCGCTATTTTCCACACAGTAGCAACAGAGAGAGGACAACATGGCAGCCCGCTCTGGCTAGTAGGACATTGAGGATTAAGTTGCCTCTGAGGTGGCCACTGCGTGGACAGGGACCTTCTATCCTCACCTCCTCAGTACGGGTAGAGGAGAGAAGACTAGCTGTTGTTCTGGAAAGTGGAGTCCAGGCCCACAGGAAGGAGCAGGGCGGACGGGCAGTGAGCTGCAGCAGGAAGTGTAACAGCAGAGAAGGTCCAGCCCTGCCTCTGCACAACACGGACCCAGTCTTCGTCTTTGCAGCGGAACACAGTACAGCACAGCCTAACGTGGATAGCCTGAACTCTCATTGTTTTCAGGTGGCTTTGTCAGCTCAAGTCCAGGACACCTCAGGGTGGACCTTATCTTGGCTAGTGGTTCCCAGGACTTCAGTGTGGATATACGTTCTGTCCTCACTTCTACTTAAGGCCTGATGTCTGTTCTACAGAGGCTGGCAGGGAGGCTGTTTCAACGAGCAGGGCCTTGTCTGGGAGACACAGGGAATGGAGAGGGCAGAGGCTGCCAGCCACAGGAGGAGCCAGAGGCCTACTGCTGGAGTGAGTTACTTGGCTGGGACAGTGGCAGGGGTGGTGGGGGTGGAGCCTGTGTCCTCCATGAGGGAGGGAAAAATTGATTATTCAAATAAGAGGCTGAGTTTCAAGCAGGGATTGTGGAACAGGGTGAGTATTTGTTTGTCTGATTGGATGGTTGGACGCGATCACAGTGTTTTTCCATTTTGTGCTGTCGTGACAAGTACATTCTGTGGAGTGTGGGATATGTGCTGGGATGTAGTGTTCATGGACTGAAGTGAAGATTCTGGCCTGGTTTTGATATGATTAGCGATTGGTTTCAGCATGAATTTGTGTTGCAAACACCCAGACACAGCTCTTTTTGTCCAGCTCCTTGTGTTTGCCCTGTTGCCTGGAGTCAACTGCGTCAAACTTAAGTTCCAGGGAAGCTGTTTGACTGTCTCCAGGGAAACATTTGTCTGTCTGTCTCTCTGGCAGGGTTCACCTCTATATGAGACTCAGCCGGGGGGATCTGTAGAAAACATGACCATGTATGCATGGTTGACAGAGGTCTTGTTCCATTGTTGTTATTGCTTAGGCACCATGAGTCTTGACAGCCTCTGGGTATGGTTTGTGGGCCTCAAGATGTGACACAGTGGGAAGGTGCAGTTTTTATTGCATCTATATTTATCTCGAGTGGTTCACATCGCAACGGTCACAGCTCTATTTGACTTGCTTGCATAACATGGGCATAACTGTATGCACCTCCTGTGTTGTTGGCCCTGCTATCAATCAGCATGGGCTCCCGGTCATCTTCCCCCGCCAACCCCAGTGGTGCCTTAGCCAGCCCTGGAGAAGGAGAGCTAGCCCACCCAGAAGGCCAACACAGAGCCGAAACCCTTTGAGTTGATCCTCCGAGGTCAGCGAAGAGGATGTGTGTACTCTTACCAGAGATTTCCGCTGGACTGCCATGCCAACAGGCAGGGAATGACATTGTGCATCCTCAGTGACTGTTTGGTTTGTAGTCATCCTCTCTATCTATGCTCTTTTCTTTTTTTTTCTCCCCCTCTCTTTTTCCCTGTCTAATTCTCCGTCACCCAATTGCCACGCTGTGTTTGTGTGTGCAGCTCCGCTCGTCCTCTGACTCTAATGCATAGCCTTGGGACTGTGTGCCCTCCAAACAAGGCCTGATGTGTGCTGGATATGGCTTGGCGCTCTCCAGAGTGAAATCTCGGTCAGCATGCCCCAAACTAACCCCCTTCTCTTGCGTCAGAGAGAGACGGCCAGGCCCAGGGGAGAGGTGGGATTGATTTGGAGGATCGATTTTGCACCATCCTGCACGGCAGAGAGGCTTGCATTGGGCTGTAGAGAAAGTACTTTTGTTTGGTTTTTCTCTTCCATGCTTTTTTTTCTGAGGGATGTCTATTTATCTTGTGTAAATAAATATATATAGCCTGTACACACACACACACACCCAGTCCAGCTCACTCAATCCCTCAATGGCTGGGCTGATGACAGGAGAACACATCTGTAGGACTCCAATCCAATTACTCTCTCGGATTTATAAACATGACCTGTAACATGACTGTTGTATTGATGCCCCTCCCCACAGGGACAAAGGCAGTTTGTGCGTGTGTGTGTGTGTGTGTGTGTGTGTGTGTGTGTGTGTGATGGGGGCAGAAGAGGGAGAGGGCTCTCTGTGCAGAATAAATATTGATACAAACGGAGCACCGGCCCAATTGATCTGTGTGAGGGAACAGAGAGCAGTGGACAGGAGCAGTGCTGCTGTGGGCTATATGGGTGCTGGGGACCACTGGCTGTGTGGAACAACAGGAGCTGAGGCACAGAGGTGGGAAGTCATTGAGAGGGAGAGAACAGACTGCAGACACACCGTGAGGTTAGGTGCCGTCTGTGAACAAGTGGATCAGGTGACCGGCCAACTTTCCAAGAGGAGGAATGAACCACTTGCTGTGAGGTAGAGTAGGAGGACGAAGAGTGGGGGGAGACAAAAGTAGGGCGAATGTGTGACAGGAAGAGTTCCAGGAAGCATGCTGGGAAGAGGGAGTCGAGCTCGCGGTCCGGGGAATCGAGCTCGCGGTCCGGGGAGTCGAGCTCGCGGTCGGGGGAGTCGAGCTCGCGGTCCGCGGAATCTGGGTCGCGATCTACAGAAGCAGGGGCACCGGCCGAGGTGGCCATAGTCCTCCCAGATGGTAAGAGAGGAGCAGCGGGGATCACCTCCCACCTCACTGTAGTCATAGCAGCCAGGCAAGCTCGGATCTAACAGGACCAGAGCCTCCACCAGATCAAATGAGTTCCTCGAGTGCCTCTGTTAGGATCTGTGGCTCCCAGCATTGCAGTCCTCCTAACTAGTCTTGAGTGCATAGCTGGACTGGTGGCTCCTCTGTGGAGAATAGGCAGTGTGGAAGGTCACTTTACTGGGAATTTTAGACGGCCTCCTGGGAAACGCTGTAGTGTCCCTAGTGGTCCAGCTGGTTTCCGTCTGGCATGGGAGCTGCATGGTTCTTGCTGTGTTTGTGTGAACTTTGCTTTGCGCTGTGCTCTCTGGCTCTCCCCTCCCTACGGTTGAAGTCACGCAACCTCTGGAGAAGGATTGGCTGTTTTCTGCTGCTGTTTTTGAAAGGTTCAGCTCAGTGTGTTTATCTGCCTTTCAGAGTCCGCTGAAGGAGGAGACCTTCTAAAGTGAACCCGAGCCCATTTTGCATTGTTACCGTGTTGGGATGGGTAAAATGGAGGCATGTCTTCCTGTGATATTAGACAGTAATGAATGATCGATTTGTTTTCTCACTGACTCACTCAAATACCCAGTTCTCTGCCTCTGTCCTGTCTGGTAATGGGGTTGGTGGTGGTAATGGGATTTGTTATGGTTGTGGTAGAGGTAATGGAATGGGTTGTGGTAATGGGATTGGTAGTGGTTGTGGTTGTCATAAGGTCGGGCTACTTCAGTGGCTGGAGTACCCTTTGTCCTCTGTGACATACATATATATATAGTAGCAGACAGGAATGAGGAAGGGCTGGTATCTGCATGTTACTACACAGCACTGTGATCAGCCCAATCAAGATAAGGGAGAGAAACATGAACTACTGCGGCTGAGGTTCAAAGCCGAAGCCCATGTTGTGTCAGACCAAGAAAGTGTAAACGTGTTAGAGGTTTTGTCAAGTCATATTGTCTTTTTCACACACACGCCACGACTATTGACTGACTGTGCTCCTGTTTTGTCACTGCTTGGGTAGGATGTATTAACTAACAAGCGCAGTCGATTTTGCCTCAGCAACAGTGGAAATTAGAACCGATAGCTACAGGCTGTGTACACACACGCACAGGGACACACATTGGTCACATTCCAACACACACAAACACACATGCAATAATGTATGCAAACAGGGGGAAAAAGACACTGTTTATTTACTTCCTAGATGTGACTGAAAACCTAAAGGACCAGACTGAAGTAGTCTGTAAAAGGGTTAATGAATTTGTTTTTATTTTGTTACAGTGAAGGAGTTTCTTGCAAAAGCAAAAGAAGATTTCCTCAAGAAATGGGAGAATCCAGCACAGGTAAGAGAGACAGAGAGGGAGAGAGAAGTGTTAATTATTGCCTCACAAATCAGCTCAGTCTGATTCAAGCACACTCCCTCCCTGTATCAAATTATCTGTCTTTGAGAGGGTGTGTGTGTGCCCTCTGCTGGGCTCTAGTTGTAACAGACGTGAACAGACACCTCCACTTCACATGTGTCATACCTTTCAGTTTTAATGAATATTAATTTAAGTCTAAACATTCTCATCCACCTAAATAAACTTTTAAGCGACTTGGCAAACTTACGGACCAAATTACTGTTTGTTTTTTAGAGTTTGCAGTGCCTCCCCTCCTCCCCATGTCACCACATAAACAAGTAGTGGTTCTCCCTTTGTGGTGTTCTCTCTCCTGATTGGACAAAAAAAAGATATTTGTTTACTGCAGAGTGGAGTGACTGGGAGGCCCATGTTACTGAACAAACATACACATTCTATACAATTGATGGCTATTGCGCCAATTAACACCTATTTTAACAAAATAAATATTCTTAAGTCCTTCAAAAGTCCCGTCTAAGTTGGTTTCAGATTCACTATTTCTGATCAATGTAATTGATTCTACTATCTCTCTGCCTCTCTCGCTGTTTACGTCTCTATGTCTTTCTCTCTCTCACTCTTTCCTCGGTAGCAAACTGCGGCCCTGGACCAGTTTGAGCGCCTCAAGACCCTGGGCACTGGCTCATTTGGCCGAGTCATGCTGGTCAAGCATAAAGACTCAGGCCAGCATTTTGCCATGAAGATACTTGACAAACAGAAGGTATACGGGCCGATGGGCCCTCCGTCATCTACACATTTGGCTTCTGTTTCCACAACAATCTTACCCTAACCCTCCTATCCGCTTTCTTGCTATAACAAGGTACATTTCTCCACTGTGAGACAAGTAAAGGATTTCTGGTTCTGATTCCATCATTCCCCACAGGTGGTAAAGCTGAAACAAATCGAGCACACGCTGAATGAGAAGCGCATCTTGCAAGCAGTCAGCTTTCCTTTCCTCGTGCGGTTGGAACACTCTTTTAAGGTACTGTGCATGTCTGCATTAGTTGGATTCAACTTTTATTGTCAATGAGGAGAGTACAAGTACAAAACCAATGAAATGGAGTTAGTATGCTGGTGTGGGTATGAGCACCCAGCACCGGGTCTGATGGGTGGATCTGATGGGTGGATCTGATATTGCTTCCCTCTCTGCAGGATAACACTAACTTGTATATGATAATGGAGTATGTCCCTGGAGGAGAGATGTTCTCCCATTTGAGGAGAATTGGCAGGTTCAGGTGAGGCCTAATATCAAACCTGTTTGACTGCTTTCTCAATCACTGTGCCTCCCTGTTCAACCATTCAGCCTATCCCCCCCCCAAGCCTGCATAAAGCAGGACCTCACAACTTGACAGTAAACACAAGCCCTGTTGATTGGGTGACCTCTGTCTTGCAGTGAGCCACACGCCCGCTTCTACGCCGCCCAGATCGTTCTAACTTTCGAATACCTGCACTCACTGGACCTCATTTATCGAGACCTAAAGCCTGAGAACCTGCTCATCGACCAGCAGGGTTACATCCAGGTAGGAGCACCCCGCTCAGCTCATCACCTGCTGGCCAGCCTCTGGAGCTGCCTAGGGCTCCCCTATAGACCGTACTGGTAACCTGCGGGTCTGGGTACAGCAGCCTGTTGATCCTTCTCCATCGTCTGTGCTTCAGGTTACAGATTTTGGATTTGCGAAGCGAGTGAAGGGCCGGACCTGGACGCTGTGCGGCACCCCGGAGTACCTGGCCCCGGAGATCATCCTTAGTAAAGTAAGTGTGAGGCCGTAGGCCACTGGTGGAGGAACCGCATCCCCAGGACGTAGTCACTGCAGACGCACAGTAGCAGCAGCGCAGTAGCAGCAGCGCAGTAGCAGCAGCACAGTAGTAGCAGCAGCAGCACAGTAGCAGCACAGCAGCAGCAGCACAGTAGCAGCAGCAGCACAGTAGCAGCAGCAGCACAGAAGCAGCAGCAGCACAGTAGCAGCACCGCAGCAGCAGCACAGT
>JAVQJY010051800.1:0-12730 GCA_036025375.1 Retropinna semoni | reverse complement strand
CCTCCCCTGTTTCTCCTTCTGCTTATCATCCCCCCATTCCTCCTCCTCCACTCTCCCTCTGTCTCCTTCTCCACCTCTTCCTCTCCTCCTTCACTCTCCTTCGGTCTCTTCCTCCTCCTCCTTCACTCTCCTCCTCCTCCTCCTTTACTCTCCCTCGGTCTCCTCCTCCTCCTTCACTGTCCCTCGCTCTCCTCATCCTCCTTCTCCTTCACTCTCCCTCGGTCTCCTCCTCTTCCACTTCCTTCTCCTCCACTCTTTGTCTGTCTCCTCCTCCTCCTCTCCCCCTGGTCACAGACACATGATGGAGATCCAGACGCTCCACTCTCGTCAGAAGGAGGAGGTGGACGCTCTGTTCACCCGGCTGGGCAAGGCCCCGCCCCCGGCCACCCTGTCCCCCGCCGTGGCTTTGGCCGGGGGGCGCCGCAGGCCCAAGGGCAAGACCAGCAAGTCGGCGCGTAGCAGCGGGCAGCCCAGCCCTCTGCACCACGCAGGTAGAATCGCACAACAATTCAGGCTGGCGTCAGGATGGAGCCAGAGATGTGCTGCTTTTTGAAAGTCAAAGTGTTCTCTAACTTTGTGTGTGTGTGTAGAAGCACAAGGCCAAACCACCCAGGGTTCAACGTCGCCCCCGAAGCAGAGCTCTCCCCCCACTGCTGGAGCCTCCGAGTCAGGCAGCCGCACCTCCCTGCAGCCCCTCAAACCCTCCCCCTCCATGCCCAGCCTCAGCACTACTTCCCTGGGTAAGCACCGCTCTCCGCACCGCTCTCCGCACCCCTCCACCCATCTCCTCCATCTCCCAGCCCTGGCAGCCCTAAACATGGTCCACCCCCTGAGCCCACACTGACCTCCGTTCCCTCCGTCCGTGTTCCCCAGGGGCCAGTGGGACCAGCTCAGACAGCGGAGCGGGCCAGACCCAGTCCGCTGGGCCCAACCCACCGCAGAACCAGAACCGCAAAGGCACCTTCACCGACGACCTGCACAAGCTGGTGGACAACTGGGCCCGTGATGCCATCAGCCTCTCGCAGTGTAAGAGAGGGTCCAAGACTGGAGCACTGGGAGCGGGACACGATGTAAGCTGCACCGCTGCAAAGCCCCCCACACACACACACACACTGGTATTTAATGTCTTAGTTAAGGAAGTCCATATGTACTGTAATATCAAGTCTCTCTCTCCCTCCCTCTCTCCATCTCTCTATCTCTACAGATCATCCCTCCAGCCAACATGGGTAGAAAGTTCTCAGCTCCGGGTCACCTCTGCCCCTCCCTGCCTTCATCCTCTGCCCCTTCCACCCTGGGCGGAGCTCTCCTCCCCAACCCCACCAACTCCACCAACCCCTCCGTGCCCCTGGCCCCCAGGAAGGGCTCCCTTGGCCCTTCCCCCCAGGGCTTCGGCTACTCCTCCGCTCCCCACAGTGCCCCCCAGTGGGCAGGGTCCTCCGCCTCCTGTCAGGTTAGCATGATGAACCCGGCGCCATTCCAGACCACACCCCCTGGCGCTGCCCCCCTACAGCAGGGCTATCACATTGGGGCGACGCCCGTCCCCCAGAAGCCCGTCAGCAACCACACAGGCTCCAGCCTGAGACCCACGTAGCCCTGCACACCCATGGGGCAGGGAAGGGGGGGTTCCACAGGACTAAAACCACTAACATCCTTCATTGAAGTAATGGAGAGGGACACGAGTGGATGACAGACACACGCACACACACAGATGGGCAGAGGGAAGCTTGTCATTCAGAGAGAGTAATAAACAGATCCACAGCACACCTAACCTCCACAGTCCCCCCCAACCCCCGAGAGAGCAAACCTCTGTCACTCACAGTGGAAGGAGCTGTGATTGGCTACTAGCTCGGGACGGTGCAGCAACGCCCTCAGACCAGAGGGCTCTGCCCAGAACGGCTGAAGAAATCTGTTGAAAGCACCCGTTGTGATGTCATCCTCATCCCACTGAAGGGGAGAGGAGGAGCTGTGAGGGCTCTGCTCCGCCCTGCGCCTGGCCTTAAGCTTAACTAGGACAGAGACGAAGCCAGGGCCTTCACACACACACACCTAACAGGCTGTATTTATTGACTGAGATTTCAGAGTTGTTGGTATGTTCGGTTGTTGTCTAGAAGTGAGATGTGGTAATGGAGAGGGTTCCCACCTTCATAGCAGTGAGGTTGTTTACAGGAGTAGATTGCAGAGAGGAATAGAGGAGGTAGATGGAGAGAGACAGGGAGAGGTGTGAGTCAGTCAGGTAAAGGGTTAGAAGATGGGCTTAGCATGGGTCTCATCACAACTGCAGTTTGGCAACGCAATAATGGCAAAGTCCCCTTGTAACTGTGGCCTTAACACATAGTGTTTGTATATAGAGGTGTACCACAGGCTATACTTCCCCATGGTTAACTTGTGTTCCCCCTGGATGTGAACACCTAGGAGACCTACCTGGTCTAGTCTTACCTCCTAGTCACCAGTGGGGGGGTGGAGTACCTGGGGAGGGGGGTGGGGGCTCGTCCTGAGGCAGCAGAGGGGTTCTGTTGGAGGAGGGTGCTGAAGGGGGGAAGGCCAGCAGAGGGCGCTGATGGTTCACACGGATGGAGCATGCTGGCGCTAAGGCATGTAAACCCCTCTCTTTCTCCGTTGTTGTCATCTCTCCAATCATGACTAGCGTCTGGAGTTCTCTGCCTGTGGTGTGTTTTCTACGTGTCTATTTAATTGAAAAAAACAAAAACAAAACAAACAAGATGTTCTTTACGGACCTGTATTCAGCCATCAGATTTTGATGTTGTTTCACTGTAATTATTATTAAAAGGTTGTTAAACAACATGTAGTTAAAGGAATATAAAAGTGCAATTGGAAGGTCATGGTAGGTGTTTTACTGAGTAGCGTAGGTGGAACCCTGTGTTTCTGGAGCTTCTTATCAGACACCAACCTGGCGCTCCTCTCTATTTTGCTGTGTATATAGATTTATAAATGTCATACATGTTTAATGGGAGGGGAAGGGAGGGGGGTTCTCATTATGTCACTACAGAGAACACACACAAACTCGGCCCTGTAAACTTGCAGAACACACGTGCCTTGCATTCTCACTGGGTGGTTGCGTGAGCGGACGGCGGAGCCCGGACTCGCCAGCTACCAACCCCTACTGGGGATCGTCACACACACACACACACACACACACACACACAGGACCCACCCATATAGAGCACATTGGGTTATTGCAAAAATGGTTTATTTCCTCTCTCTACAGCATTTACTGTACGTGTCTCTTGTTTATTGGCTGTACATTCTATTTTAGCCGTCAAGAGTAAAGATTATTTGGGGGGTATTTTGTCTTGATGAACATTATCAATACAGTATTGCAATGCAGCACTTGTTTAAACAGAGAATGAGTTAAAAATGAAATACTTTTCCGGTTTACCAGGCAGCCATTTTGTCAATAGTGTCTGTTCCATTCCCCTTAGTAAGAGACCCTCTCAACCACTCCAAATTTGGACGACTTAAAAACTTCTCTAGAGAATAGTAAGTTACTGCAGTGCAGAATATGCAATGTTTCATAGCGACGGAGGGCTAGAGGATGGCGTGCATGCTGAGGGAGGGGGGGGGGTTGTTACTGACTTTGAAAACAATGTTTTTGATATTGGAAATAAGAGATTCCGCTTTCTTGTTATTTTTTGCCTTCCTGTTGGTGAGTCCTCACTAAGTGCTGCCGACGGTGATCCGTCTCGGACGGCGCCTCGGTGGACGCACAGTAACGCTGCATGCTTGGTCACACGCCGCTCCTTCTCGTATTACAAACAACTCACAACCCACTACTGTACAGCACAAGCTAACGAAACCGACTACTATTCCAACTCTTATCAGTAACTATTTATTATTCCTTCAGTGGTTAATATGTTGCTCTGCTAACAGCTTCACCAGGTAACTGACACCAAGTTAGTTCCTGTTGTGATTTCTGGTCTTTTTTTTCTTTTTTTTTTACTAGATTCTGTCTAATCTGGTTTTGTGTATGTTTTTTTTCACATTGTACAAAATGTAAAAACAAAAAAAAGATATGAATTAAACAAATTGAAAATGTTACTTCACCGTCTGTCATCCTTTTTCACCTGTTGAGTGAGTCCTCAACCCAACCTTGCACAGGTCATCCCTACACTGACCAGAAAGAGCTCTGAAGAAACAACAACACAACTTACACCAGTTAATAAAGCAACCATTCACTCGTTTTTATTTTCTTGAAAAAACCAACATGTAGCAGCAAAAAAATTGGTCAACCATATAAATAAACATTGAAACTGAACAAACAGCACACATTTAAAATCAACCTTGGTAAATAAAAATGACTCATAGGAGACAGAAGTTGTCAGGTGTCCAGTTTACGTTTCTTCATGTACTGTCCTTGTCTGTATGGACTGTGGTTCTCTCCTGTATTGAGGAAACCACACACAGGGGTGTCACTAGAGGTATGGAACAGCATTAGTGTGACCCAGGGGTTCGTCTGACTATGTAACAGATGTGTTCATCTCTCACCTACTCTGTGGTAAGGAGGGGGTCTGTACTGGGCGTGGTCGCCCTGCCCTCCGCTGTGTGAGGGGAGGTCCTGAGGGACACCCCTCTGGGGGGTCTTACTGCGCGTCTGCATTCGGTGGCTGCTCGGCGTGGAGGGGCGGGGGCATCCGGAGGGTAGGCCCTCCCCCACAGGGCCATCCAGGTCCTCGATGCCGTTCAGTGTGAAGTCCCACAGCTCCGGGTCGTCTGGGAAACAGGGATGACAGAGCGGCTGACTTTGATGCTGCAGAGAACATCTCCATGACGACCAGAACAACCCGGCCGTTACAGAAACTCGCTGGCAGAACCTTTAATATCTGGGCAATTTGACATGCATTCAACTGGTTCTTTGTTCAATTCACTGTCTTTATTGTGGGTTTGGTTTTCTTAGTTTTTGTCTTCTTCTGGTGTATCCCCTTTGTGTGCATTCCTTTGTGGTGTCTTTACTGTTGAATTATGTTAACAAGACATCCTTGTAAAAGAGGTCTAGGTCTCAATGTACAGACTCCAGAATTAGCAAGTTATTATATACTTTTTTTTAGGAAGGAAGGAAGGAAGGAGCTCCAAACAGCCTATTGCCCCAGAAAGTCCCACTACAGTATCTAGTATAGAGGTCTACAGACTCAGTATGACAGTCTTGGTACTCTAGAGCCCCCTGCTGGTGAAGACCAGTAGACGCTCTCTGCTGCAGGACTCTCTCTGTCCACTAGAGGCGCTGTAGCCCAGGGTGTAGCTTCTGCTGGGTTAGGGTTAGATCAGGACCTGCAAGGGGCTGCACCACTAGGAGAGGAGCCCTTCCCTCCACAGGTCTTAAACTAACACTGAATGGCTTACATTAAACACGCCTCTTACAAATGGGTTTGAGCTTCCCATTAAGGAGAAGAGCATATATATACCGCCCCTAAACATGGCCATACACATTCCTAACCTCCCTCATCACCTTACCATCACCTCTGGCTGGCTGTCCAAGTGGAGTCTCTGTGTCCTCCATCTTTGGCTGGCGCTGTCCCTGGCCCTGTCTTTTTGCCTCCATCTCCTGCCTAAACTTCTGCTGGAGTAGCTGCTGCTTCAGCTTCCTCAGCTGTTTGGGGTCAGTGTGAGATTCAGAGAGGGAGGGGTCCACGCAGTCTGCTGCTGGCCTGAGGAGGGGTGGGGGTGTATGTTGGGGAGGGTCCATACGTTATTAAGAAACATTCATTATGTTTATCCATTGGTGTCTATGGTAGGAGGGGGTGGGTACCTGTGTACAGAGCTGGGCTGGTCTACCGGAACTGCATGCCTGGGGACAGACCTAGGGGTGTGGCACAGGGAGGTCCGTAGACCCGTCCCCACCCCCTCCCCTCCTCCCCCCGGGTGCCGGGCTCTGGGCTGCTCCAGAGGGGCCCTGCCCCCCCCTGTCTGCACCAGGCTACTGATCCGAGCTTTCTCCACCGCTGGCTCGCTGTCAGAGCGCTTGGTCTGGGCTGGGTCCACGGGGGGAGCCGGCTGAGAGAGAGAGAGAGAGACACAGGACAGAGGTTAACACTTGAAAAACAACGATTGAAACTATCAAATGATATGATGGAGAGACAGCTACCACCTGACCTGTTTAGGGATCTTGTTGATCGCTATGAGGTATTCCTTGTTCTGGATGCAGTTCCCCAGGGCGTTCCCAAAGCACCTAGAGAGCAGTGAGGCCATCAGCGCGGTTCTGACACTCACACTTAGACACACACACACACACACACACACACAACTCTCTGCACAGGTAACCCAAGCCTGCCGTACTTCAGAGCTCTTTTCAGTCCGTCAGTCACAGCCTCCTTCCGGGCCTTCTCCAGCGACAGGGCTTTCGACTTCAGTCCCTCGCTCACGCCGTAGCCCACGTCTTCATGGAACGAGCCATCCTAACGAGTAGATCACTCCAGTTAGCCTCAGTTCCCTTCCACCACCTCATCACTGGGGTGTACTAATGTGTGACCCAACCAGAACCCACAAACGTACCCCACAAGAAACAGCTCCTTCCTATCACCCATCTGAACCTGGCTAACCCCGCATTAAGCTGAACCCTCATGAACCCCATGCCCTCTTTTCATTTACACATGAGACTCCAAAATCATACCGTGTTAGAGACAATAAATTGTATTGAATTAAATAAAGGATTGAGTCTGACCTTCAGCTGCACTTTGACAAAGGCGCTGACTCCCACGTAGAACTTCCCATTGATGAGGTCTACAAAGTCTGGAAGGCAAGGAGGAGAGGCACAGTTGTCCACAGTGTACTGACCACCACAGACAATGACTCAGCATGGTGCAGGGTGCCAGAAAGCAAGCACAATATGTGACTCAGCTCTCCTACCGACATTCTGCTGGGAGATGGAGTGAGACCAGCCGTTGTAGCCAAACATCTCGTTGGCGAGGCTGATGACGCGGTGGCCCTCGATGTAGCACACCTGGGGCAGCACAACACCGGAGCGGGTCGGGTGTGTTTATTTCACTGTGTGTGTGTGTGTGTGTTTAAGTGTGGGTGGTTGGGGTGGAGGTACCTTCTGGCCCCCTCCAGCCATTCTGGAACTGATGTACTCAGGTCCCAGCCTCTGTCGCAATGCATTCTGGACCGCCTGGTACTCCTCAGCCGTGTAATTACTCTACAAGTGAGAGGTGGGGAAGGTTTGGTAAGACAGGAGGATGGGTTAAAAGCGGGGTAAGTTAGACAGAACAGGGTAAAGTTTAGTAAACGAGATAGGAAAAGGATCCACTCTGAAACACATCACCATGCAAGTGACTGGTCCACTCCCAGCTCCAGCAACCCACCTGTCCAAAGCACTTGGGTCCCCGGTCATCCCGCTGCTCCTCGATGTCATGGTGCATGTTTCCACAGTCGCCCTAAACCTTGGTTATAGCAGCAGCCAAGTGCATAAACAACAGCAGGAACACTAACTAAAGCTGGACTAAGTTAGCTAGTTAGCTAATTGGCAGTTAGCTAGCTACCTTGTTTTTGGGATGTATTTATTGAATAAAAATTAGTTAACAAATAGCCATGTATGTTTACCAATTTAAAAATAAAAGTATACCGTTTATGTATATTACTTTTACTTTTAAACAATTGTGTTTAACTAGCAAGTTAGCCTAGCTTACCAGATGTAGGCTACTCGTTCTAAAACAACTGAATCGCGCGCTACACGGAAGTTGGGGTTGCCAGGTTCTTTATATGTTATTTATCCTCCATCGATGTTCCTATATAAAACTATTTATTTATCAAAAGTCTTGTTACAATCATTTTGGTGCCATTATGTGTTTAAAACATATAATTTAAACTTAATATTAACGAAAGAAAACTTTGTGGATCAAGCAATGGATTAATTTCCCCATATTTTTTTGAAACTCTGTCTTAAAAAACCTGGCTGCCCCTATTTTGAATGAAAAGACTGGAGGGACTAATGCACCTCTGCCCTGACCCATGCCGCATGACACCGGTTTGTAGTGTGACAGCGTTGGGGCCAGCAGGGTGAAATTCCTGAGCACGGAACTATAACGCTGCACAATTTTCTAGTTCCATCCTCTTGAGCCACTCTTTGTGGTTCTGCCCGTCTGTAGATGGTCCCAGGTCAATTGCTCGTTAATTGTGATACTGGAAAGTGGGTTAATTAATTCACAGATGCTGTTTTTTTCCTGTAGTGTGTGATTTATCAAATGCAAGGTTAGATAATGAGCATATTAAGATACCATTCCCTACATTGCATAACCGGCCGTTCTTCTTTGAAGATCTGTTTAGATTTTCATACAGTAGGTCACTAGCAGTCCCATCACTGCAAATACAAAACTAGTACTTCTTGATCATCTGTAAAGCGGTATAACGCGAAATTTATTTTGAAGGCAAATGTGCTCTTTTCTGGGGACATTCTGTCAATACCACGTTTGTAGTAGACCCTATTGTATGAATCTACTATTACTGTGACAGATGGCAGAGAGAAGTGCCCCCCGTCGCGTTTAAAACTGTGTGGATTGGGGTCAGTGCTGCCCTATATGGAACACTACTCGTCACTGCCAGGCTTTTTATATATAATTCATTATGTATGTGAACCCCGCGGCACTAACATTTCACAATTAGACCACCCCTCCCAAACACTGCACCTAAACTAAATGTAGCCCTCGTGTTCCTAAGAAAGGAGATCGTAGGTAAAGTCTGGGTCTGGGTATGCAGTTCTTATTGACAGTCACAATGCCACTAAATGTAAACCACCAAACCAGACCGAAATATATATTCGCGAGTGTGTGTGCATGTGTTAGTGTACCTGTACGCCGTTAGAGCCAAGTTGAAAAATAAATTAAAAATCCCTAAAGGTAGACTATAGTGTAGTCGTAGGTCGCCTACGCGCAAATATTGCGCGTTCACAGATTCTCACAGGCGCAAACACGCGAGGCGTGTGGATAGCATCTCTTCAAAACAACACGGGAGCGAGCATGCATGCTCCACGAATGACTACCGAGCCATAGGTAGCTGGCTGCGCATCCCAGAACTGCTGTGTGTCTGGAATTAGGCTGTCACAACACTACAGCAGGGGAAACAAATTTGCTGAGTTATTTTTCTGATGAACGTGGATCAATATAGGCTATAGCCAGTGATCAATATATGCTAACAATTTCATTCCATCCTAGAGAACACAACAAGACAGAAAACGGTGAGTAGGTTAGCACACGGCGGGCAGCAATGTGCTCAGTACAGTAACTTGTATGTAGGTATGCTACGCAATGTCTGCACGGGCCACGTAGCCAACATCTGCTATGTTTGCGTAATTCAGTCACAGTGTTTATACAAGCTAATTTGCATATTCCTGTAGCCAACGTGTGTGTCTGGTCTTTTTCTATGTTCGCACAACAGCAAAGGCTACTCCTCATCTGGAAAAACGTGGACATCATGTTCTCTTCATTAATGGCGATACTTCCTTCAGGCATTTGCCACTGAATTTAGACCATACCCTGCTTGTACTATTGATGGGGTCCTGTGAATTAAACGTGGGCTGGAAATTCCTTAGTAAACGACAGCTATCGATCTATACTCATTGTAAGATGTTCCAGGACAAAAGCAAAATACTCAGACACGCGGGGGCATGTGAGGCAGACAGCCTCAGTGTGTGTGTGTGTGTTTGTCGCACTTGTGTGAGTGTGTATTTGAGAAAGAGAGACTGCAGACACACCTGCGGACAATGCACACCTGGCATACTCACACCATTCGCCCAGAATGACCCCTCATTCTTGTATTTTTTGCTGTGTGATGATGTGTGTTTTGTACTCTTCCTTCTATTTTACTTTCATCCAAACACATAGAGACACGTTTTTACCTCTAAGAGTTTTCTGTGGGAGTACGTGAGTTTATAAGTTTCATCTATTATATTTGGGTTATAAAGACCAGATTCACATCCCATTCAAACATGTTGACACTCAAACTCAGATGCTGAGATAAAAACATCATGTAAAATGTCTCATATTCTATTGCGCTTTCACGGATAGTAATCTGTTCTGTACAGTGCTACATAGGACTGAATATGTATAAAAGTATTCTCTCCTTTTATGTTAAAAGGGTGATTTTCCTTTTGTCAGTGTGCCACCTCTTTGTCTGTCACTATGCTCCCAGACTGTAGTTCCTCTGGTGTCCATTAGGTGGCGCAGGTAGCAAAGGAGAAAAGGACTCTGACATGCCAGATGTCTGCCAGTATCGCAGCAGCTGTAAACAGAATCTCTTACATTAATCCTCACAGACCACCCCCCAGCCCCCTCTCTCTCTCTCTGTCTTTCTCTTTATGTGTCACACTATGGGCGTGTCCGAATGAGTGTGTATGACTGTTTGTGTGTAAAGGATGTGAGACTGAGAGATTCTTGTCAATTCATTGCAAAATATACTTCCTTAAATGTTGAAATAGTGTAGTCAACAGCCGGTAACAGTACAGCCGATTGTCTGTAGACAGACAACAGCCAGTGTGTGGAAGGTTGTGGATCCTGTGTGTCAACTGTAAGTTCCTCGTCAGGCAGGGCTCAGCGGTTCAGACGACGGCCCCCTCCTCCTACATCCCCACCCGGCTGCCTCCTGTCTCCTGGTCCTCACGCTTCTCCCCCTCCTCTCCCTTTCTCCCCCACAGATGCTGGATGGCCTGCGTCGGAGGCACGCCTCGCGCCCCTCCCCCCGCCCGCTGTCACTCAACTTCACCACCTTCTCCGCCCCTCCCCCGAGCCCCGACATGGAGAGCAGCGATCACCCAATCAGGAGGTGAGGATATGATCTCCGGTGTTAGCCCCCCCCCCCTCCAGAACAGGGTGCTACCGTTCGGATGTTATGATCGTTTACCGTGAGAGGCAGCATCTGCTGTAGATCAGGGAGGTTCCTCTGACGGGTTGTTGTTAACCTCCCGGCTGTCTGGGTCCTGCCTCCTGAGGCAGTGTGCTGGTGTTGTAGTACCCACCACTGCCCTGACCAATACCATGTATATGTGTTCATGTGGTGTACCGTAGACATGTGTTAGTAATGTACTATAACAAAACCAGACGGAGTGTTCGTTTTTTTTTTTTATCTTGGATGTGGTTACTAGAAGAAACGAGAAAGAGATAGGTTGTGTGTGTATGTGTATGTTTGTTAGTGTGCAAGTATGCATTTCTGTTCGTGAATTAGTGTGTGTGTATGTTGAGGTGTGTGTACGAGTCTGTGTGTCTATGAATATTCAAAGCGCGTGTTTATCCTCAATGCATGTGTGTTGGTGTGCTTGTGGGAGGCGGTGTTCAAGGGGTTCTTTGTTCGAAGCCCTGGTGTCAGCAGATTGTTCTGCTCCTAGTCCGTTTGGATCAGTATCTGTGTGAAACCCTGTCAGTCTGAACCCATTCGGATGACCCCTGTCTGTTTGAAACTTAAAGCAGGGGGATCCCAGGACATTACGGGCTTCTAGAACGTCATCATTAAAACCATCCTCAATTCAGTCCAACACGTCCAGCTCTGTTGACCGGAGGAGCAGGAAACGGTCTTTTGTTGTGTGTCTACTTCCTGTTCCTGTTTATGTTGCATCCTGCTGCCCACCCGAGCCTCTAATTCTAACCCCCACACCACGCCAGCCTCTGAACCAGAGATTTCCACAGTGCCACAACCCTGCAGCCTCTTTCTAATCAGTAGTGTGCATATTGATTTGTGAGTGTGAATGACTGGATTGTAAATAGATTGTGTTTAATGTGTCAGGGATGAATCGCCCGTAGACAGCCTTTGTTCTGTCTCAAAAACGAGGCTGCTGGGTCAGACTGAGGCCCACCCTTCCCCGGGGGGCTCCGCCCCTCCACGCCTCCCCACTCTCTCTCAATCTCTCTCTCTCTCACTTCTGGTTCACACTCACACTCCTCTCTCTCTCCCTCTGGTCTCTCTGCCAGCAGCACGGTTCCTGTTTGACTGTCATCTGTCAATTTCACCCTTTCTCTCTCCTTTTCTCTCACTTTCTGTCTTCCTCCTTCTCTTTCTTTCTCTCTCCTCTGTCTCTCTCTCTGCTCTCCTCTCTCTCTTCCTTATGTCTCATTTCTTATTCAGTATTTTCTCTCCTCTCGCTGTTTTCTTAGTTTCCTTGTTTATCTTGTAATTTAAAATCTGCCTGGTACTTAGTGTGGCGTGTTGTCTCTTCCTCTCTCTCTCTCCCTCTCTCTTTTTCTCCCGCCCTCCCTCCATCTCATCATGAGGACCCTACACAGGCTGAAGCTGATGAGCTCCCCCAGCCTCAGTGAGCTGGGGAAGAGTGAGAAGGGTTCCCCGGAAGAGAGGGGCGACCGACAGAAGAGGGCGGGAGCCAACGCCACCTGGAACAGGTACTGGTAAAACCTCCTGTGACCATTCTAGCACTGTTATATAATACTGCCAGACCCCCTGTGACCCGGTCTCTGTGTATGTGTATTCTGTATGTCTACCAGCATCCACAATGCAGTCATAGCTGTCTTCCAAAAGAAAGGTCTCGCAGACAACGAGCTCTATGTCCTCAACGAAGGTGTCAGGTCAGTCGCACACACACAAACACACACACGCCACTGGTATTTTCCTGTGAATCAAATGTAATTCCTTTTAATTTTAATAAATGTAGTGATCTTGAAATCTCTCTTTTACAATTTAAGAGGATTTTAATGTCTGCAATGTGACATTGTTTTGCTAACATGGAAGATTGGCTGTTTTTGTGTGAGTGAATGTGTCTGAGTGTGTTGGAGTCATGTGATCA
>JAVQJY010051004.1:0-14104 GCA_036025375.1 Retropinna semoni | reverse complement strand
CCCCCGCCACACACACACACACACACACACACACACTAATCAAACCGACATGTTCAACCTGACTGTGATGTTCTGTACTTAAGACTTGAATAAAATACTAGGAGGAAATAAAAGCTGTGGGATTTGAACATCGTTTTTTATTAACTGGATCAACGCTAACTGCTAGGTCACTCTTTCAAATTCTGCAAGCCCATTAAAGTTATTTGAATTAATCCCTGTATGCATGCTGACTCTTACTGCCAAGACTCTACTTACTTCTCGCATCTTCTCAACTCTACTACCAAACTTATAAGTAGCCATTTGTCCCTATTTGGCAGTATGCAGGCACTCTGGTTGGCAGGACATCCTTTGTATCGCCAAGTGTAAACATTGACCTGGGAGTTAGGACTAAATGGCTGATGGCTGATGGGAACAATGTTTGTGGGGTGCTGGAGACTGTCTGAGACTGTGCCTGTGTGTGTGTGTGTGTGTGTGTGAGCCCGTTCTGCTATACGCTAAAAATTGGACAAACAGCTCTCTCTTATGGTTAAAATTGGTACATGTCGGGCGTAATCACTAATGAAAATCAATCAACATAGTGTCCAAACAATACTACTGAAGTCCTAATTGCCTGAAACAAGTCCTCAATTTAACACTTGGACCGTGTTTGTTGTTAACTTTTGGCAAGACAATCTGTCATGCGTGGGAGAAGAGTGGTGTTGACCTTCATCTGAGGAGAATCTAGACAGCCATGCAGTAAAGCAATCTGATAGCACGTGTGACCAAAAACGATTATCTTGCTGAACTAGATCCAAACTTCCATTTTCTTCATTTGGCTCCTGTGACATACCTGTCTATCCAGGGTGACTGATCCCATTCTGAAAGCGAGAGCTGCAAGTCTCTTTTCCAACCTGTGTGCTTGTGCTTGTGTGTGTGTGTGTGTGCGTGTGAGTACCTGGCGTGATGATGATGCTGTTGGCCTCTTTGATCAGTTCGATGGACTGATCCACATTGACCTCTGTGTGGGTCCCAACGATCTCCATGGGTTTCCCCCCGGCTGTGGAGGTGGTCCCATACCCTCCCAGGATCACGTTGGGCAGGGAGCGGTTCATCGCCTGGGAGCATGGGGACGGAGATGGACCAGTTGGTGATATTGATGACGAAGTTATTTGGGCGCCGTTTTGTGATTATGAGTGTGTACTCACCACACACATAATGTAGGAAAGAATGGCACCAGAGGAACCAATCAGAGCTCCCACAATAGTCATGAGGTTGTTGTCCAATAGGAATCCCTCTGCGCAGAGGGCCCAGCCAGAGTAGCTATTTAACACAGTGATGACCACTGGCATGTCCGCACCACCAATGGCTGCAGTCAAGGTGACACCCTGCAGCCATAAACACCATTACATTTGAATACCTTGTCAGTTGGGCCCAGATTTTCCGGGAGGTTTTCAGTGTGTGAGGCCTGCAGATCCTACCATGATGGTGGAGAGGCCAGACACGCCCACCAGGCAGCCCATGCCTGTGGTGTAGCTGGTACTGAGCATGAAGGGCACCATGCCACCTACGGACGCCGTCATCAGACCAGCGTTTAACATGTGACGCCCTGGCAACATCAGGGGGGCGGAGTTCAGAATACCTAAAACCAGGACAAATTCAAACTTTGATTACATACGTAATTATAGACAGAAATATTGGGACACCTACAGATCTTGTAGAAAGCCGTCCCAGAGGGGTGGAAGCTGTGATAGCTGCAACATTTTACAAGAAGAGATAAACCATCCAACCCACTAATGGAGTGGACTGTACTTCATCCAGAGATCAGACAGCAGCTCTCAACAAAACATAATCTTTCTCCAGACCAGCCCACGGACAGGATGGTCCACACACACACACGTGGAGATGTGGCGACTCCATAGTTTTTAAGACGGTACCAGTACCTTGCAGCTTGCCATAAGCAACCAGGGATCCACTGAAGGTGACCCCTCCTATGTAGGTGCCTAGGTAGGCCACAGTCTTGACCATGTTGGCCGCCGGGTGCATATCCAGGTGGGGGTACTCGATCATGTACTCTGCCACGCAGGTCAAGACCGCCGCCAGCCCCACCAGGCTGTGGAAGGCTGCCACTAACTGAGGCAGGTCTGTTATCTCGATACGCTTAGCGATGGTCAGACCTAGGGATACACACGCACGCATAACAGATGACTACCTTTTGGCATGTTTTGTGCTCCACAGTATGTGAAGGTCACCCATCCATCTGCCACATGTTTCTAAAATCCACCATAACCAAGTATGACCATTCATTTTGCTAGAATATATCTGCTGAAGAGAAGACACCTGTTTTCAATTCCCTTTGTTTTCATACGGGCATTGAGTTCAAAGCCAGTCCAATTGTCTGGAGTCACGTTCTTAAATGTGCTAAAAGGCACAAAAACCCCTACTTCTCAGAACAATAGGGTTACAGTAAACACTCACGCTTTGCTGTACGTCTGTGGGCGTGCAGACAGAGATAAACATCATTCATCAAATCTCTATCAAACATCCCTATTACAATACAATACAGGCATGATGAAGATTTCACTAGTAATACAACTGCTTCTGGACAGGATGATTGATGTCCAGCCATATTCTGCATAGTCTACTATAATCATAAAATGTAATGAAATGGCCTGATAGCTTGAAACCTCATTCATCATGCTTTCCTACAGCTCTTAACAGTTGTACTTGATTACAGCATAAATACACCGCTCCTTTCCACCTAGTACTGCTTTGTTATTTCATCTCCATCAGTGGCTGTAGGTGTGCATTGGGCAGAAGGCCCATTGGAGGTGACCTACCCAGGGTTCCTCCAGAAGCCATGGCCAGGGACATCTGGGACAGCAGCTCAGGGGAGGGCTTGAGGGAGCCCAGAGTGGCGGCGATGCCCCCAGCCACCCCCATCATGCCCAGGGCATTACCCAAGCGACTGGTGCGTTGCGCTGAGAGACCTGCCAGCGCACCCACACAGCACATTCCTGAGCCCAAGTACATCATCTGGGGGAAACACAAACACACAACGTGATCAGGTTCCAAACAGCCTAGAAAAAGAACATCTAAAAGATTCATTCCAAGCAGTAGTCATGGTCCTAGTAAATCCTTCTCCCACTAGATGTTCCACCTAGTCTAGCTGTGATTGGTCTTCCAAAAAGAGACTTGAAATTAGTGGAACTGTTCACCTGCTCAATGCTGTATCCTGCAGCAACTGAAGCTCCATAGCCTCCTACAAAGGCTGCTCCAGGCAGGGCATACAGGTAGTTATACTCTGGGGGATCTGTTGGACGCTTGAACATGTCCAACATTCTCTGGGTGATGAGGAAACCACCTATATACACACACACACACACACACACACACACACACACACACACACAATAAAAACAGAAGAGCAACCCATTCTTGTTCATATAAAATACTGTTGTTGCATTGGTTTACATCACTGTAACTTTATGCGTTTGTGTGAGTGGAATCCGACCAGCGATGTTGATGGAGGACACAAAACAAGCAGCCAGGGCCAAGCTCTGGGGTAGGCTGGAGGGGGTGAGACCCCCCCCCATCAGGACCAGACCTCCCACCGCTGTCAGACCTGGAACAGAACCACACACACTACCCTATCAACACACAATCACAGCTCTGTACAGAACGACTGACCAGAACACCTTCTGACCAATGTTCATTCACACTATCTCTAACATCCCATTGTTGTCCTCTGACCTGAGATGGCGTTGGTAACAGACATGAGAGGCGAGTGCAATGCGGGGGTCACCCCCCACACAGTGTGGTACCCAACAATCCCAGCCAGGCCAAAGGTTGTCACCATCTGAGTGAACGCTGCGTTGGGAGCGGCTATTCCCAGAGCCAAGCATGTGGACAGCCCTGAGTACACAGGAAGGAAGAGCACTTAGTGTGTGAGCGTGTGTGTGTGAGCGTGTGTGTGTGTGGGTTCGTCTGTGTGAGCGTGTGTGGGTTCGTCTGTGTGAGCATGTGTGGGTACGTGTGTGGGTTCGTCCATGTGTGTGAGCGTAGGTGCAACCTGTGGTGTAGACACTAGCAGAGGTCATGGTGCGTCTGAAGGGGGAGATATCCGCTGCCTTCTCTTTCTGTAATTCTGCCACTGACTTCTGTTTCACAGGGGCTGCAGGGGGCGCTGTCTTGGGGAGGGGGGATGGAAACAGGTTCTTGCCCTCCTGGACACACAAGACATTTCAAAAAGGTTAAGCATGAAAAAATGTTTGCATTGTAACCTTGTGCCATGATTTCAAAAAATAAATAAAACCCTAAATTGTAAATAGTAAAACTAGTAACCATTTGCCAGATTTGTGCCATATCTATTCCTTCTGATGTTTAGTAATGCTGAGTTCAACACTGTATTAACAGGTAAGCTACACGCCTACTTTTACCGCTTTCATCAGTGTCCATGCCAGAACCTACGGGGAAACACTTTTTACAATAATAACATTCCTCCTAGACACTTGTGTTTTCAGCTGTGAGGAAGTAGTCTGGTGTGAGTTTAGCAGGTCTTCTAGCACAATGGGGTAAAAACAACATATGTACTTACAGGGGCATGCAAGGAGAAACATCCTGCATGTAAACACCCTACCTGCATGACCAGGGTGCCCCGAATGACATGGTCAACTGTTCCATAGTCAAACTCATCCGTGGGCTCATAGTGGAAGTAGTCCTTATCTGGGCTGATGGCCTTGAGCAGCTTCAGGATGTTGTTGGAGTACAGGGTGCTGGACTGGGAGGGCATGCGGCTGGGCAGGTCTGTGTACCCGATGTGAGTCACACCCTGGGGACAAATACAGACACTTCAAAGGGGTGCTCCATGCGCTCCACGTGCTCTGTGAGCACCTACAGTGTTCAAAACCAGCAGAGCTACGCTGCAATCTCACGTTGTACACATGCAGCTCCCCCGGCTTGATGGTCTCAATGTTGCCCCCCGCCTCCGAGGCCAGATCGACCACCACAGAACCGTCCTTCATGGACTCCACCATCTCCTTCTTGATCAGGATAGGAGCTCGCTTGCCTGGGAACAAGGAGCAGAGGCGAGGATGATGGAGGAATGAAACAACCAGAGACAGGCGAAAGAAAGAACAGAAAGACTAAGAAAGAGGAGGAAAAAGAGTTATATACTGTGTGTGTGTGTGTGTGTATAAATATACAGTGGCTTGCAAAAGTATTCACCCCCTTGTCATTTGTTATGTTTTGTTGGTCATTTGGGAGACTCAGCAAATGCATGGAGGAACATTTTAGCCACCAAAGAAAACGCTATGTCTGGCGTTCTTTTGTGGTGTACCACCCCAAGAATACCATCCCCAGTGAAACATGGTGGTGGCAGCATCATGCTGTGGGGAGCTTTTTCAGCAGCAGGGACGGGGGAACAGGTCAGGATCGAGGGAAAGATGGATGGTTGCAAAACACAGGGATATTCTTGAGCAAAACCTTTTTCAGTCTGCCAGAGATTTGAGATTGGGACAGAGGTTCACTTTCCAGCAGGACAATGACCATAAGCACACTGCAAAAGCCACACTTGAGTGGTTTAAGGGGAAACATGAATCCAATTGAGAATCTGTGGTCAGACTTGAAGATTGCTGTTCACCGGCGGAACCCATCCAACTTGAAGGAGCTGGAGCAGTTTGATGAATGGGCAAACATCCCAGTGGCTAGATGTGGCAAGTTCATAGAGACTCATCCAAAGCGTCTTGCTGCTATAATCGCCTCCAAAGGTGGCTCTACAAAGTATTGACTTCAGGGGGGTAAATACATATGCAATATTCAGTGTTTTGTTTTTCTAAATGTTGTTTTTATAACAAATTTTCTCATTTCACTTAAACTATTTTGTGCAGATCCATTACATGTAATTCAGATTACAAACATTTAAATTCCAGGTTGTAATGTCACAAAACATGGAAAATGCCAAGGGGGTGAACACTTTTGCCAGCCACTATGCATGTGTGTGTATGTATATGTATATATGTATTTATATATAAATACCTGGAATAAGAGCAGTACTAATGACGATGTCCACTTCTTTACACTGCTTAGCGAATAGAGCCATTTCCGCCTCGATGAACTCCTTTGACATCTCCTTTGCATAGCCTCCAATCCCCTCCCCGGACTCTGCCAACTCCACCTCCAGCGGCTCCGCCCCAAACGACTTGAACTGCTCCAGAGCTGCTGGTCTGAGATGTGTGTCAGATATTCACAGCAACACGTGGTAAACATGGTCAAACAAACATGGCTAGGGACCCATCAGAACTACTAAGATTAGTTTAGTTAAGTAGGATCAGCATTGCAGCAGCTAGTCTTCCTGGGGTCCACACAATCTTTACATACAGTGACAGTGCCACCATTACATTTTCATCATAACACAGAACATGACAAGTTAACAAGACATTATAAGAGTACAATCAAGACAGAAACACACAGACAAGACAAGCTCCACACAATTCAATACTCATAATATATGAAATCGTGCTTTGCACTCTTATCCCAACACAATCTAATCATTAAGTTTATTTAACTTATGTAGGCTATTCAAAACACTCTCAGACTCATATTTATTTAATAAAGGAACCTAGTTCTTACATCATTTCAGTGTTTCTCTAGTCAAAAGATACTTTTTCACAAAAATGATATGTCTAGGGAGTAAATTCCCTTCATGCACAGACTATGTGAGTGTGCTGTACCTGGTGTCAAACCCTCTGACAATGGCTCCCATAGACTTGGCTGCTCCCGCTGCT
Organism: Retropinna semoni; assembly: GCA_036025375.1. Classification (NCBI taxonomy): domain Eukaryota; kingdom Metazoa; phylum Chordata; class Actinopteri; order Osmeriformes; family Retropinnidae; genus Retropinna; species Retropinna semoni. Next base: position 7,343 of record JAVQJY010051004.1, on the reverse strand, counting down.
GCTAAGCCAGCCACTCCACCACCAATGACCAAGACCTGCCAGGAATGACGTTCAACGTTACCTCATGCTTTGAGCTTAGTGAGAACCAATTCAAGAAGCCTGCAGTTTTCATTTACTGTTTTGTGTATCCCAACAGCAAATTAGTTTTTTCTTGGTTGTACAATTTGACAAGAATAACCTTTGCCGGAGGTACTTTTCCTGCTGCAGTGATCTGACCAGTGAAGAATCTGCCGAAGCTGTTTGCAGCCAGAACCACAGCTTTGTATCTGCGCAACAAATGACATACAGAGTCACATACCCACACAGGTACCCATGTTCCACACATGCATGTGTGTGAGCGTCCTACCCTGCTATGTTGGCCATGGAGCTGAGAGCATCGAAGCCCTGTGCTATGGTGACCCGGGGCACCTGGTCCATGGCCAGCACATTGGCCTGCCTCTCTGACAGCTTCTGCATGAGGTCGGGGTTCTGGGCAGGGTAGATGAAGCTCACCAAGGTGGACTTGGGCTTCAGCAGGTCTGCTTCATGAGTCCCCAGAGCCTCATTTAACACAGGCGCCCGAACCTACATCATAGACAATAGTATTTCTATTATAGTCACCTAAATAACAACTTTATTTCTCTCGTTCAACAACATCCCATCCGCAGGTGCAGGGGCGTAGAGCTTCGCTTTGTCAGTTGCACTGCTGTTAATTGCACAGGTCAATGTAGAGTCCAGTACTGACCTTGAGGACCAGGTCTGAGCCAAAAGCCCCCTTGGTGTCTGTGATCGTAGCGCCAGCATCAACGTACATCTGGTCAGAGAACTTGGCCTCATCTCCTGCTCCACTCTCCACCTGCACCTGAAACCCCTGTTTGACCAGGGCCTGGACCCCGGCAGGTGACAGCGCCACGCGACGCTCGTTTACAAATGTCTCCTTGGGAACACCAACAACCAGGTCCTTATAAAGCACACCTGGCGAAACACACATGTAGATTGAGCTTCACATTGCACACATACAGCACCCACATAAAGCAGGCTTGCAGAGACTGCATTAACAGGTGAAACACCCTTTATGTGAAACTGTGGGATAAGGTTAGGAGCAAAGAGTTTACATTCAATTTTCAATTTATGTTACTCTTCACAACAGGGCAGCATATCCATCTGAGACTGGTTGGGTAGAGGATCGAGGGAGTCGGGTTTCAAAAACTCTCCATACCCGGCTTGATGACCTCGCCAGCACAGGGACATTATTAGCAGCTGATTGGATCAGAGCCAGTCCCTACCGAGAGGCCTTGCACTGCCTCTCCAGTCAGACTAGAAACTAGCGTTAAAGCTTGGAGTAACTCAAAAACTCACACAAACGCACAACAGTTTTTTGCTTTGTGAACTGCTACTGCTAATTCTGACCCAACGGATGATCGAACAACATAGAGACACAAGATAAACATTTCACCTTTAACTGACCTCTTACGTGATAGCACTGTAGGCAGCGCTGAAACGAAGGAGCTATGTTTCCTACTTCAGCGAGTTCTCTGGTGGACTTCTCCAAACACTCAGAGTCCCTGGCCAGCAGCCGACAGGGTGTTTACTCGTCACGTAAACAGGCACAGAGAGGAGAACTAGGAATCCAACTACCCACACCAAAGCAGTCCACTGCAGACTAAGATAAGGAGTGCGATAAGAAGCCGTGTCCTACCTTTGGCTGCCTGTTGGTCCCACAGCACAGGGTAGGTCCTAAAACATCTCCTCCCAGTCTGAAGTATCTTCTTGCGAATGCCCTGCTGGAACACGGTGACAGAGGAGCAGGAGACGCAGCGCAGCAGGGTCGACATGGCGACTTAGGAAGTGTCCTCAGGCCCCTCGCCAACGGGTCACTACACAGACACGCTCGGGTAAGTTCAACTCAACTTCTTCTTTCAGATCACAACACACATTATTTTCCCCCTCCCTAAAAGTCCTGAGCCCTGACAAAACTCTCTGCTGTTAGGCCTAGCAACTGCAGTGTGACATTACAACTCGCCAGGATAAGTACAGGGCCCAGGGTTGGTAACACTCTCCAGACAAGTTCGCGAGATCTGGAAATATGACGATGGAGTGAGAGTGTGTGCCAAGACCCTCCTGGCTGCTGGGCTGCTCTGGCCACAGATACAGGAGCAAAGAGATCATGTACATACGGCATGTTATGGGTACATGCAGGACAGCACTTCAGGGGGCAAAGTTATTCCATAACATCAACACACACACACACAATTCAAATAGACGTTTCATACTATTTCTGTTCTGTCAAAAATGTCTGTAAAAAAAACTGAAAAGTGTGTTTTGAATCTCACTCACAAGTGGGCAAACTGATTTGTTTTATTCGTGCTAGTTATCTAAATATGTATACACTTACATATAAATAGATACATAGTTATCTACATGCATTTCAAACCGTACCAAATGAAACTAGAACAAGCCAGATAATCGCCCTTACCTTGTATCCCTCTTTCTTTAAGATCAAATGAACCACCTGCAAGGCCCCGGGGCAGTTCACTTAAGCGGCAGCTGACCTAAATGACAATCAAATTTGTTTTTGCAATGGAACTACAGGGCGACCTTCACGCTAGGCTGGAGAAGGCAGAGCGTAGTTTCGATATCGCAGCTTTATCCGACTATAAATAGTGGGCCATGTGATCGTCAAACTCATAACGACAATAAAAGTGTTGCAGTAATACGGATTCTTTCCCAATTAAAAAATCTAAAAAGTGAAATAAACTTTTTTTTTCAGTACGCCAAGAAGAAAACTATTAAGGACAAATCCCAAGGGGTCTATATATATGTTTTATATTTGCAATACATGTGTTTAAATTGAATTGTAAAATCACATCAACTTCATTCATCATGAGGATGTAGTTGCATGTGTCGTACACAGAGTGGCGTCAGTCGAAAGAGGAAAAACTACAAAATATCTGTCGACTAGCGACAACAAAAAACATTATAGTATATTTAACTTTGATTACGTTTCCTGCAGAAATAAGAAATTAAAAGTTATGTAGTTTACATTATTTTATTAATATTAGAAAAACCAATGTAATGTTTCCATCGGTCCACTAAACTAAGGAAACGCGTATGGTTGGCCATCTTCTATCCCGCTAACATGGCTGTTTTAAACCAAGTCCTGTAAGTCTGATATGGATAAATTCCTCTAATAACTTATAAAACATCTATGCACTTAAACTGGTAAGTTAATCAGCTAGCTACTCTGAGGATGTTATTGTAACGTTTTTATTGTTGTGAATAACTGCGTATGACTCCAGCATGTATGCAACTAACGTTAGCGTGGAGTGAAAGCAAGGGAAGAAGCTACAAACAATGTCACCTTCTCTATGCTCTAGCATAATAAGATGAAACATGTGACTGTAGTTATATCACTTGATATAAAGCAGACTATCCTTTTTACAATAGGTCGTGAGAGCAACACTATGTCCCTGAAAGTGCTGCCGTTGGACCCAGCAGATCGTGGTACACAGAGATGCAGACTGGGACCAAGCTTGATGTCAACGCTGGGACTCAGCCTGGGGTCCCCAGTCCTGGTGTCTCTCCCCGGAGGAGCATGTCTGTGCACTGCCTGGCCCAGAGCTGATCTTGCGGAGCACTTTCTTCAAATAGATCCCAAATGTTCCTCTCCCAGCCTCATCAGTCACCCTCCCACTCACCTTAGCCTCAGCCCCAGCCATCTCAGGTCTGTCACCTGCCCCAAGCTGAAGAGCATCAAAGTAACTGCTGTCATTCAAAAGGCTGACTTTTCAAAAAACTCACCTCCTCTATTCATCCATGAACTAGTGAAAGACATGTTGAGGGGGGTTTATGTGCATGAGAAGCATGTGATTAACGTTGAAGATTACAAGACAGAAATTAAATTGATTGTCATCGAGTGCACCAGCCCAGATTCCACAGGGGCTGGTGTGGTCACCTCTAAGACCAGTGTGGAGGTAACCTGTACCCAGAGCCTCAGGCACTACAAAGGGCAGCTACAGGACCAGGCCACAGTTCCTCTTGGGGGCCTCGAGGAGGTGAGTTTTGGATGAATTGCAGAAAGACCATAGGCTGAAAATGAGGAATGATATGGAATGAGACAACCTTATAATTGAAGGATGCATTTGGAACAGTGATAGCTCACCCTGTTTTACAACTGCTAATTTCTCTGTTTTTGTTATCTCAGGTGAGAGCCTCCCTTAGGGAAATGCTCCGTCTACCCCTGCTGTACCCTGACACCCTGGGGTGCCTGGGCATCTCCTGCCCCAGAGGGGTGCTCCTGGTGGGGCCTCCAGGTGTGGGGAAGACCCTGCTGGTCCGCAGTGTGGTGGGGGAGACGGGGGCCAGCCTGGTGGTGGTCAGAGGACCAGAGGTAACTGTTGTTGTCTGTCTCTATAAACATCAACAAGGCATCAGCGTACCCTTCCTTTGCACTGAGCTGTCTGGCTTCTACTGGTTGTCTCCAGGTGGTGGGCTCTCGGCCAGGGGAGAGCGAGGAGAGGCTGCGGGGAGTGTTTGACCGTGCGCGGGCTGAAGCGGAGGAGGGGCCTTGTGTGTTGTTTCTAGACGAGCTGGACTCTCTCTGTCCCAGACGAACCGGTTCTTCTGCCCCTGAAAATCGACTGGTAGCTCAGCTGCTTACCTTGATGGATGGGATCAACCAATCCGATCGCTTCCTCATTGTGGGAGCGACGAATGATCCAGACAGCCTGGACCCGGCCCTGCGGAGGCCTGGCAGGTTTGATAGAGAGGTGAGTGTTTGTGCCAACTTTGTATCAACTAGCTATTTCCGGAAGGTAATGTGACTGTGAGCGACATAGCTTTCCCTATTGTACGGTGGTTGTTGTTTGTCCCCGCAGGTCATAATAGGAGTTCCAACAGTGGAGCAGAGAGCAGCCATCTTGTCGGTCCTGTGTGAGAGGATGCCTGTATGTCCCAGGGTGGACATGGCAGAGCTGGCCCGGAGAACCCCGGGGTACGTGGGGGCGGACCTCAGTGCCCTGTGCAGGGAGGCTGCCATGCAGGCTATCCGCCACAGCACCCAGGTGACGCAGCGCGCTACTCAAGCCTCCAGAGGCGCACACACAGTTCAACGTCCATTCAAATCAACACCCTCTTTGGTGCTGTTGGTTATTCAGGTTTCCAGAGAGCAGGCTGTGCTGATGGAGCATTTTCAGGAGGCCCTGAAGACCGTTGGACCCTCCTGCCTTAGGGGGAGCCTGGGCAGGAAGGAGCTCTCCCCTGTCTCCTGGGAACAGATTGGTGGCCTGGAAGATGTCAAGCTTAAACTCAGACAGGTAACGTTGCTGGACTGAAACCATTATTCCATCACATCGGTAAAGGAAAGGATCAATATCTAGTGGGGGTTTGCACGTAACTTATCCCCCTTTGCTTCCAGTGTATAGAGTGGCCAATGAAGTTTCCAGAAGCATTTGGGCGTCTTGGTCTGCGTCGCCCGCGGGGCGTGCTGCTCTATGGACCCCCAGGCTGTGCTAAGACCACCCTGGTGAGGACGGCAGCCGCCTCCTCCCACTGCGCCTTCCTGGCTGTCAGCGGAGCGGACCTCTACTCGCCCTACGTGGGAGACTCAGAGAAGGCTTTGGCCCAGGTAAACTCTCCTGCTTTAGAACTGATTGTCTTCACACATCTGATCTCACATAAATTGTGCTTTGGAGAAAGTAGTGACTTGTTTTGATTTAGTTTTTGTGGTCATAGCTCTTCCGGCAGGCGCGAGCTTGCTCTCCCTCCATCCTCTTCCTGGACGAGTTGGACACTCTGATTGGCTCGCGGGCTGACAGTCATGCACCGCAGAGCGTCCAGACACGCCTCCTCTCAGTGCTGCTTAACGAGCTTGACGGGGTTGGCTTTAAGACCTTGGAGAGGAGAGGAGAAAAAAACGTCCTTCAGCCCGCCGGGGTCAAGGAGAGTCAGTCACAGCAGGAAGTTCGTTTGCTAACACACACTCCTATATGTGGATAACTGTGAATTTACACAGTGCTTAATTACTATCTGTATTGAATTTTCTGCATCACTCAGGTGGACTATCAGGAAGTGTGCAACAAGGAGGTGATGATCGTAGGAGCGACTAACAGACCAGACGCTCTAGACAGCGCCCTCCTGAGGCCTGGCAGACTGGACCACATCATCTACGTGCCTCCTCCTGACCTACCGGTACCACAGATTAACACAACATTGGAACACTGGACTGTCTGTGAAACAGCTGGTATCTGAAGGGCTACTTCCAGCAGTGATGATTGTGGTGTTCCTTGTGAACATATCCGTTTGTGCGTCTGCAGGCACGGCGGACCATCCTGAAGGTGTGCACAAAGAGAATGCCTCTCGACCCTGACGTCCGTCTAGACGAGGTGGGAGCTCAGACGGAGCTCTTCTCTGGAGCTGACCTGGAAAACCTCTGCAAGGAGGTACGGTGACCCGACCGTTTGACCAACTACCCACCCATAATGTGACCATAACTGATCCAGAGGGATTTGTTCCTGTTCCAGGCTGCTCTGTTGACCCTCCAGGAGGACGGCATGGAGGCCTCCACCATCAAACACAAACACTTCCTGCAGACCCTTCAGAAGATGGCTCCCTCTCTCACCACCCAGCAGGTGCAGAGTTATCAGTTCCTGGTCAGATGACAACGGTCTGTGCTGTCCTAGACATTCTCTATGTCATCTATATTTGGACTGTCAGAACTGTAATGAACTTTGTGTTATAAAAAAATAAAGTGCTACCTACTGAAGCTGTTTCCAATTGGTTCACATTCTGATCTTATCCACCCATATTTTAATGTCAAGGTAATATGTTCACATTGGCAATTTAATGGTTTTGTGCTATAAAACATGTCATCTACACATTTGTTTTAATCTTAAATTTGAAAAATTAATGCCTTTAATATGCTTCGATACACTCTGATACACTCTGTCAACAGCCAGCGTCTTTAGCAATGACCTTTTGCGGCTTACCCTCCTTGTGGAAGGTGTCAATGGCTGTCAAATCAGCAGCTTTCCCCATGATTGTGTAGCCTGCTGAACGAGACCAAGAGGCCATTTTAAAGCTCAGAAAAACTTTGCAGGTGTTTTAAGTTTATTAGCTGATCATAGTTTGACACTATAAGTCTACAATATTGAACTTTCACATTATTTCAAGTTTTTGAGATACAGAATTTGGGGTTTTCATTATCTGTAGGCCATTATGGCATCCCTGGACGCGTGCTCAGAGCATGTGCTGGTGAGCTAGCGGGGGTCCTGACGGACCTATTCAACCTGTCCCTGGCCCAGGCTATTGTGCCGACCTGCCTCAAATCTACCTCTATCGTGCCAATACCAAAACATTCCACCCCA
>JAVQJY010050605.1:0-10275 GCA_036025375.1 Retropinna semoni | reverse complement strand
CATTGTAGTTCGTTTTTATCTGAGTTCCGAGTGCAATGGATTGCACCCAAAGGAGCAGATAGTCTTTAACACTGCGACATTTCCGACCTTGCTCTGTTACTGCCAAGCAAAAATAAGCGTTTACATGCGGTAACATGTTTTAACGTAATGTGAGGTTGCCAAGTCTCTATGGTTAAGGCTTGTCTTCTACTTGTTGGGATGTGAGAGCCAATGGGCTAACGTAAACACTGTGTCGCAGTATGATACGAACATGCTAGCAAGCCATAGTAATTATGAACTTCTAAAAACTTACAAACAAACAAACGTTTCGTGACATTAAATCAAATATCCTACTCGTTGTACACACAATGACAACTTTTAAAGTATTGGGAAGCAGACCTTGCGTGTGTTGGGTTTCGTGACCGAATCAATTGTAGGAGACTCCATCTCATACGCGCAGCCATTTTCTTTGTTTTGAAGGTAGGACTTCTTCTACGAAGGTTATTGGTTGAGGGCAGGCGCCACCAAACGGGTGGAGTGTGAATTAGGATTGATGGTATTTACTATAGCGGCTAGCCTATTGAAATATGATATGTGGAGAGTGGGTGATGGATGGATGGATGGGAAGGTAAAAGTTCCCACATTTTTTTTTTGCTATATCGGTAAAATTGAAACTTTAATTTCACACCACCACGGGTAGTACGCTTGGCCAGCGACATTTGATATTATTTGACATTTTGAAATCAATCACAAACTTAACTTTTGACTTTTATGAGCTAGCAGTTGATAGAATGAGATTTTGATTTACTCAATGGGATCACTACAAAATGGGATTGACATTACATCCTTCGAGACTCCCCGATTAATCACTTGTGGCCTATGGGACAGTAGGTGCTATGGTTAACCCACAATGGGTGTAGACGAGGTGTGGCACTGCCTCATCTTTTGACTTTTCTCGGGCATTGCTGCGGAGTTCAGGTGGATTCTTCTTCTGCAGGTAAGACTGTCCATGTGCATCGACCTTGTTCTCACTCGAAGTCAACTTTGCCAGATGAAGGCCAACGCTTAGGCTACAGTAGACTGGCACGAGAGTTTTACCCTCAGTTCGATACACGGTCAATAATGCCAATAGTCTCATAATGTAGGTTACGATAATTTTATAATTTTGTGATATTTTGAATTAGCCTAGTTGTAATCAGTAACCATTAAATCCTGGATAGGAACAGGATAGTGACATTGTCTATGTTTCTGTCTGTATTTGCTTATCTCCTTTCTTCCTCCCCAATCTGGGAGTGTTGTGATGATAAACTTGAAACGCCACCGGAGAACGACAGCGGCAAACAAATTGGGGTCGTTTTCCTTCAATTTACACTTTGTTGGCAATCACAGTCTACTTATTGTCTACACTGCCTTCATTTTTTTGTTCAGCAAAATTTTTATCGAAGGTATTTAGATGAGACGAAACAAGTTTCTTTAGATATAATGGTCATCCAGCCAACCACAGCCATTTTACCAACTCACTGAGCCATGGCCAGAGTGCAAAATTGAAGTGGGCCCACAGTAAAAGTTATGTTCATGCATTAATTCATTCAGATTGTAACTTTGTCCTATGTGTAGTGTAAGCTGACATTATTCATTGAACATAAACTGAAATGTGCTATCCTAATCATTGGTCTCTAGCTCAATTATTCCAAATGCAAGCTATGTTAAACCTCTTAATTTTTCCCTCAAAGTGCACCAGATTGATTTATTTTATTCTAGAATGTAAAAAAAATTCTCACAGACACCCCTTAGAATGCCTGAACCCCCACACTTAAAAAAATGCTGCTTAACCCCTGGGAGATAGCCACACTTGGTGTCTGGACCGCATGTGATGGGGACAGTAGAGCTGCCTGACTCTTGCTGTATTGTACAAGCTTTGATGAGTGCCTACACTTTGCTTGGCGATAATACATGCTTGTTAGGGCCGCAAACCCTGGGAGGTGTGTTAAGAGAAGACCCTCTCCACAGCTGCATGCAGTAGAGCTGATGAGCTGGCTTACCTGGAGTGTCAAACGTAGAGTCTGTGAGGGAAGGATTATCAGCGGCAAGATAATGGACCTCTCAGTGACTCTTTGCCTCTGAACTCAGAGACAGCAGACCCGCTCTGTGTGCTCGGAGCCTGGTGGGGCATCCTCCTGCAACTGAGGCTACCTGAACCTTCAGGAGGGCATTGTTGTGACTTTAATTTCAGAAACTGATAAGCTGCAGGTCTCAGACCTCCTCCACTTGCTTCTATCTAATGTGGCAGAAAAAAAGTTGTCCTCATAACACAACCAAAGTAGTGGTGCTCCCAGCACAACAAATAAGGGGGACTCTAGTCACACTGAAATTGGACACGGGTGCAAAAGTAAACCTGATCAGCATGTGCAACAGCAACGAATGAAAGAAAATGGAATGCTTAGGCACATGCAGGCTGAAAGTAACCGCATACGAGAGAGTGCACCACCTCCCCTTTTTTTGTTGTTGAACTTGAAATATCTGAAAGAGAACCTTACCATGAGCACCCTAACCCTGAGCCAAATACTCACCAAACAATCACCAGTGAAATGCCAAGTGCCAGATATTTCTGAAAACTCGACACATCGCATGGTTTCTGACAGCTAAAATTGAACGAAGGCAGCACCAAGTACTGCACCTTTAATACACCTTTTGGCAGGTACTGCTACCTGAGACTGCTTTTTGGCATGACCTTGGAATAAAAAGTATTCCACCGAGCAGTGGAACACATCATCGAGGGACGGGACGGCTGCTTAAATAGCGCTTTCATCCAAAGACATCATGCATCTGTGAGTGCCTGCACAAGGAGAATGGTGACATGGACAGCCAATCATGGGCATGAGTGGCAAAAGCAAAAACAAACGCTGACCAATATTTTGAAGGGGGGAGGATTATGTTCTGCTAATTCCAAAGCCCATATTACCTATAATTGAACATATCTGCTCTGGATATTTAAACTCAATTTTACCTACTTATTATTTACTTATTAATTGGTGCAAAACTTCAATTGTCAGCAACCCTGCACTACCAACCGTCCGTGGAGGAGGGGATCCCTCATTGAACTGCTCCTCCCAAGGTTTCTCCTGTTTTTTCCTCACTGAGGTTTTTTTTCAGTTCTTCCTTTTCTTCCTTAAGGATTTAGGTTGGTTATCGGTGTTGATCTGTGGGCCCATGTGAAGCTCTTTGTGACATTGCTTGTTTAAAGCTATGCAATTAATATTTGATTTGATTTGATTTGATTTGACCTATGCACCTGTACTAAAATTCTTGGTGGACAACTATAGTTTGAAGGTAAGCACTGGAAACCAATAGCGTATGTTTCCAGGTCCATAAAAGAGACTGAGTGTTGAAAAGCTCAAATAGGAAAAGAATGCCCAGGATTGGTGTTTGGCCAAGAGAGGTTACACAGCTACACAGTTCCATGGCTCACCCACCTTTACCGTAGAGACAGACCACTGTCAGTTGGTTACCATCATTAAAAGGAATCTGAATGAGTTGACCTTCAGAACACAGCGCCTGATGATGAAAATGTAGAGCTATGACTTTGAGCTAATGTATGTCCTTGGAAAGCACCTGATACTCATTGATGCTCTCTCACAAACGCCCACAAGGAAAATTCTGGAGCGCTCCTAAAGATGTTCACTGACATGTGAACATGACAGTGTTGCAATGTGTCATTGAATGCATGCAAGATGGATGGCCTGCAGGTTCCTGTTCAACCACATGTGAGGGGAACTGAGTTTTGTTGGTGGACTGTTGCCGAATCAAAACAGACAGGTTGTCCCATAAGAATTGAGACATGTATCAAAGGATCCTTGAAGCTCATCTAGGAGAAATTTAAAAAAAGACAGAGATTAACAGTTTTATATCCTGGAATCAACAAGGACATTGAGAGGCCCATAAGCAGATGTGGTTACTGTCAGAAACACAAGAACAAGTAAACCAAAGAGTCCATGAAGGTAACTCCCCCCCCAAAAAAAGAACTCCGCATAGGGATATGTCAGTATTGGAAAACAGTCAGACACTGGGCCAGGGGAGTTCATTGTTTATGTTTCCAATGACGCTCTAGACTGATATTCATGTTGCTTGACTAATAACAAACATTTATCACCATTGTTTTTACAGTGATGCGTTCTACAAGGTAAAGATAAGTGACACCTGTAATTGTTTATGTTCAGAAATTCGCTTCAGAGAAAGTGGCTTGAGGTGAGTATGCTATTCTATTTTTGACCACCAGGTGTCAGTAATGCGAGGTAACGGTAAACACGAAATGATACAGGCAGAACAAGAAGACTAAAGAATGTGGCATGATAGATGGATAGATAGATAGATACATACTTTATTTATTCCCGGGGGAGATTGCTTGTAACAGTAGCAGGGTTCAAAGAAACAACCTAAGCCAAAAATTAATAGCTACAGCCAGCTTCTACTTTAAAAAACAATACCTACACAATAACTAAACAACAAAACAAAATCTAAAGAGAGGGTAACAGATGGTGCAACATTTCTTAGCATCTAAACAATACTAAACAATACCTAAAGACAGGGTATCAGAATGTGCAACATACATAAATAAGGGTAGAACAGATCTGAAGAGGCCTTTCGTTAGCCTTCTGGAGAACTTAAAATTGGATTTAATATTTATTATGTGGCTGTGCAAATTGTAACAACATGAAGTTAGGGCCCACCTACTGAGCTATCATATTAGCCTGCACATTATCATCCAGATATCATCACAGCTTTTACACTTGTTATTAAAATTCTTGTACATTTCTCAGCTGTGAGACAAATAAAATATATCTGATTTTTAGATACATACTCTATTTATTCCCTTGGGGGTGAAATTGCTTATTACATAGCAGGGTTCAAAGAAACAATTTTAGAATACAGTAAATAGCTACAGCTACTACAATAAGTATAACAAAATAATACCTACTACCACAACTAAACAATGCCTAAAGAGAGGGTAACAGATGGTGCAATATTACTAAACAAATAAACTAAACAATACCTAAAGACAGGGTAACAAAATGTGCAACATACGTAATAAAGGGCTGAACAGATCTGAACAGGCAGTGCAAAAAGTACAGTGACAAACAATACAACCATACGGTACAAAATAAATGGTACATTGACACAGTGCATGGCAGTTATGACTTGTTGAAGTTCTGTACAGTAAATGTCATATGCTATGTAAAGTATGTCCTTGTAATACTTTATTATGTCAGAACAATGAATATAGCCAACATTGCGTAGATGTCAACAATGACGCAGAAGAAGCTGTCTTTAAAAGAGTACAGGCTACTTTTATAAAGTTCAACAAAAGTGTGTTTTCCTAAACCTCCGCTGCTACCCGTCCCTCCAAGGGGAAATACTGCCATGTGTTCCTTCCTGTGACCATAGCTTATAGCTAGGACTTAAGTCAAAGAGATTGAATGTCACCAGAACTTCAGTGCTGTGTGTGTTTTATGTTTCTTTGACTGCTCTGTTCTCAATCCTCCCTAGCACCAACAGCAGCCCCAGTCCTTACCTCAAGTTTCCCCACAGCTGGGCAACTTTTACCCTGATCCAGGGATGCAGCAGCGCTACTCAGACATGCACTCCGCCGTGGACAACAGACAAAATGTAACCCCCCCTTCCTGGCCAGGCCTGCCCCTCACACACTCTGGGATTCTCCCTCAGCCCGTTTTTCCTCCTGTAGACCTCCTTCTCTGCTCCCTTTCACTTTTGACCCCCAGCTTCACGGCCCCATAACCCATAGAGCTACATTTCTTTTAATTTTTTTTAAAATTTGTTACAATTGTGGATGCAAGGGGTTCTAAATGTTCCTGTTCTTCAGGTGACACTTTCCCATCCCAGTATTCTTTAGGAAGTGTTTTGGTAGGATACTGAGATGGTACTGTCAATGGTTTTTTAGTTAGATCGATTGATCGATAGATACTTAGACACATAGAAACTTTCTTTATCCCTGTGGGAGGGGGATTTATTATTATAATATATTTTGCTTTTTATTCAATGGTATTTTACACTTTGTTCCTGTTTTATCTCTAATGATGGAATTATAAATCTCTCTACAGGGTAAATGTGCTGTTTCACAGTGAATTCAAAGTGTTTTTAAAGGTGCAATCGATAATATATTTTGTTTGGAAAGTGTTTCAACATTAAGACACGAAATGGATTGAACTTCCTGTTCAGATTTTCTGCTCAAGGTCTACTCTTACTGAATATGACCACCCTGTAGAATGTTTCTACATTACTTCATCATGTCTCTGTATTGGTGGATAATTAATTCATAATTGAATAACTTGAGGAGTGCACCTTAAATACGCTTTCTCTTCACAATTCTAACACCTTCCTCTTTATAAAACCTCTTTTTTTCAGTCAAGTACTTTTCCACTTTACAAACAGGCCAGGACATTTTTCACCTGACAAGTTTTTTTTTAATAGTAAAGCCCAAAGTAATCCTGTTGTATTTGTCTGATATAGGGTACTGGTATCTACCCCAGTTCCACCTCATTTCTCTCCAGAAGTAGAGGAACAATATCTTCTCTTATAACCTCACCTGGACCAACATTACATCTAGGACATTTAGCCTAATATCTTTGACCTACAGCTGTATATTTGCATCTTACAATGTACCACCATCTCTAGGCTTTAGTCAGATCAAATGACATGGTCCTTCTCATGTCTTGCCCCTCCAGAACCAGCCTCCCGGTCCACCCATGATGAAGCCAGCTCCAACCATGCTGCAGTCTCTGCCTCCGCCCACCAGTTTCAGCCTCCCTGCCCAGGGTCCCCCTCCCTCACTGCTGCAGGCCCAGCTATCTGCTGCCTCTCTGGCGCCCCTGCTCCAGAACCCTCCCCAGCCCCTCCTGCCTCAACCTCCGCCCAAAGGTAGGGGGTGCTCTCCCCATCACATCCATGATACCTGATGAGCTGTATATGACCAGGTTTTATATTTCAGTAGAACTTCTGCTAAAACAGTAGTATATTGTTAACTGCTAAATGTGTGTGTGTTTCTAATGTCTTGTGTGTTCCCTGTGTGCCCCTCACGGACCCGGGCAGACGTTTTTTCAGGGGGTCTTCTTCAGCCCCCCGTGAGAATGATGCCCCAGCCTCAGCCCGTCCGACGGATGGACCCCGCCCCTCGTTTCCCCAGCCGGAACGAGCGCCCCGAGCTTATCCTGCGGACCAAGGACGAACGCAGGTCAGGGAGGGAAGCGGAGGATGGCACACGACTGCCCTGCCAACCTTGAGCGCAGACCAGTTCTCAAGTGGAAGAAAAGAACCATTCGATATTCATTGTCTTGTTTCTGTCCTCCATCTGCAGCCGTGAGAGAGACCGCGAGCGGCGCCGGTCGAGGGAACGCTCGCCAGTGCGCAAACGGTCCCGGGACCGCTCTCCGCGGCGCGAGCGCTCCCCAAGACGCCCCCGCAGGGTGGTCCCTCGCTACACTGTCCAGTTCTCCAAGTTCAGCTTGGATGGGTGGGTGACGCCATAATGGCCGATGAACACACGTCATTGTTATTGATTTACATTTAGTGTGAGTGCTTGAGGGAAATAAGATAAGATCATCCTTTATTCGTCCAGCAATGGGGAAATTCACATGGTAGGCTAACCCTAAGTGTAAGTGCAAAGAAGGAGCACAAAAAGTGTTAATGTAAAGTAGGAAGATGCCTAAGAGAACCTAATTGTACCTGGTGGGTGTAAAGCAGTCATACCATGTACCTGGTGGGTGTAAAGCAGTCAGATCAGGAGAGCGTGAGGTCCCCTGTGGAGCAGCGAGGTGGTGACGTGGCTCTTCCCTCCAGGTTCAACTGTGACATGATGGAGCTGAGGAGGCGCTACCAGAGCCTCTACATCCCCAGCGACTTCTTCGACGCCGTCTTCACCTGGGTGGACGCCTTCCCCCTGACGCGGCCCTTCCAGTTCGGCAACTACTGTAACTTCCACATCATGCACAAGGAGGTGGAATCTCTGGTCAAGAACACGGCCGTGCTTGACCCACCGGACGCCAACCACACTTACAGTGCCAAGGTAGGACAGACCGTGAACAGACCAGACCGCTGACAGACCGGACCGCTAACAGACCGGACCGCTGACAGACCGGACCGCTGACAGACCGGACCGCTAACAGACCGGACCGCTGACGGACCGGACCGCTGACGGACCGGACCGCTAACGGACCGGACCGCTAACGGACCGGCACCTAACGGACCAGGCCGCTAACGGACGGTTTGCAGACAGTTTACAGACTGCTAATAGATGGCCTACAGACCACACACACACCTTCTACACACCTGCAGGACTGGCTCTAAAGCCAGTTAAAGGATTGGTTTTTTTCTTCCATGTGAGCCAAATTCTGATTTTCCTCGTGTACCACTACCCTGTCCGTCCTGTAGGTGATGCTGCTGGCCAACCCCAGCCTAGAGGAGCTCTATCACAAGTCCTGCGCTCTGGCAGACGACCCTCAGGAACTCAGGGACGCGTTCCAGCACCCTGCCCGCCTCATCAAAGTACGCTCGCGCACACACACACACACACACGGCCCATCAGTCAGCGCTAGGCTGACGGCCATGTCGTTTCTATTCCGTCAGCTTTTATTTTTCTCTGAAGTCGTCTGCCTCTGTTGCTCCATCGTCATCTTCTTTTCTCGTCCTCATCCCGTCCCTCTCTCTCGCTCCGCTCCAGTTCCTGGTGGGCATGAGGGGCAAGGACGAGGCCATGGCCATCGGAGGCCACTGGTCACCCTCCCTGGACGGAGCCAGCCCAGACAAGGACGCCTCTGTCCTCATAAAGACAGCCATACGCTGTTGTAAGGCTCTCACAGGCATTGACCTGAGTTTATGCACTCAGTGGTGAGTACCTGTCAGCCTCTCATCTCTCTCTGCTCATCTCCTAAACGGGGTTCCTAAATACGTCTCCCTCTATCCAGAACGGTCAACAGCTGCATGGTTTTACCATTGGGGCTCTTCAACTTTGATCTTTAGACACCTGTGTGGCATTTTTTGTTTTTGCTGATTAGACTACTGATAATAATTCTGTGGTTATAATTTGCCTTCTTCATTTTTGTTTGTTGTGCAATGTCTCATTGGCTATGGCGTGACAGCGTCCCACCTCTGTTATCTATGTGGAATGAATGAGTATGTTGTTGGAAAAGCAGTCGCCAGGACCAGGACACATCACCCATACTTCCTGTTAAATATCTTATATATTTAGCTTGCTTTCACTGTCCTATCGATTCTGTTTCTGCACTGACCTCTCCGATGCTACGTTACCTATCATAAACAAGTTTACTGAACTAAGACGGGCTGAATCGGGGATTAGGGATGGGATGGAGGGATACAGTCTTTGTTTTTTTGTCTGTCAACTTTCCCCAAAATGGCCGCCGTTACCTGTGACAACCGTTGGAGAGCTGCAGACTGGGTTTCCATGTGCTAATGATGTCTGTTTATGTGTATGTGTGCTTGTGAGGGTGGGGAGGGAGGTGTGTGTGTGTGGGGGGGGGTGTGCTTCATAGCCTACGGTATGCAGGGGCGGGGTGGGGGGTGGTCTAGCCCTAGCCAGGCTGCTCTCTGTGAAATGTGCCCTGACCAGAATGTTTCTTTCCAATGCGCCTTCTTCCTTTGCGACAGGTATCGTTTTGCAGAGATTCGCTATCACCGCCCCGAGGAGACACACAAGGGGCGGACAGTCCCCGCACATGTGGAGACAGTGGTTTTGTTTCTCCCGGATGTTTGGCATTGTCTTCCTACCCGCTCAGAGTGGGAGGGGCTGTCGCGTGGACTCCGGGAGCAGCTGGCTGAGAAGCTGGCGGCCGAGCGAAAGGAGGCGGATGGAGAACAGGCACTGAACCGCTAATCCCTCTCTTCTCATTTCCCGCTTCTCACAGGAAGGCACAGGAATTACAAAACAAACAAACCCCATCCCTCAAAAAAATCCAGTTACACACAGTACAATTCACCGCCATACACACACACACACACACACACACATACACACACACACACACACACTGACTGTACCACCAGACCCCTAGGCTTCTTCCTTCCACCCCTCCTCTGCTCCACCCCTCCATCCACCCCCACCCTCCCTCACATCCAGCAGGCATATACAGTGGAAGGAGACTAGGTTCTGTTGTAATGACACCTCTGCAACTGGTCAAACAGCTTCCAGCGCTATTAACCAACTGCTAATTGGGAACAGATTTGGGCTCTCATGTGGTATTTAATGAACGTGGGAGGTTGGTGGCGTTA
>JAVQJY010049907.1:0-11134 GCA_036025375.1 Retropinna semoni | reverse complement strand
CTCTCCCTCTCCTCCTCACTCTCTCTCTCCCTCTCCCTCTCCTCTTCACTCTCTCTCTCTCTCTCTCTCTCTCTCTTTCTCTCTCTTTCTCTTTCTCTCTCTCTCTCTCTCTCTCTCTCTCTCTCTCTCTCTCGCTCTCTCTCTTTCTCTCTCACTCTCTCTGTCTCACTCTCTCTCACTCAATCCCTGGTCCGTAGTGTTCCGGGCAGCAGAATTCTCAGTGACAGACCTGGGTCAAAGCCCAGACGCCCCTACGGCTTCCTCTCTGCTCCGTCCCCCTTCTCTCCCCCCGCCCAGCCACCCACCCACATGTCCCCTCACACCCCCTTCAGAGTCCCCGGGCAGCGATGGCTGGCGGCAGGCACCGCCTGTCAGACAGCCAGAGTGGTGGATCCTCCCCCGCCCCGGAGCTCCGGACCTCAGACCCGAAACGCAGCAGTCTGCTGGGGGAGCAGACACGTCTGGACGCCCCGACTGACCGTGGACCAAGTAAACAAGCAGGCGGCCACCATCCACCCATCCCAGCCTGGCCGTTCGAAGGAGGGACACAACACATGGGGCCCCTCCTGATGGCGTTGAGGTTTGGTCTGGGGGGGGCTGAGGAATCTCCTCCACGCTGCCATGTGCGCGCTTATTATAGCGTGTGAACGTTCCGTGGGAGAAGATTGAACTATGGGGGATGAAGAAGAGATGAGCCACGCAGTCACAGCTCTGGGAAGAGGAGGGCACGGTCGACTGTCTAGTCGGATTAGCTGGTCTGGCTGAAGATATCAACATCTCTTTCTGGATCCCATTGTGTCATTTGTCGACCACAAGTGACATATAATTAAAATAATGAGCATTCTGCAAGTGAGTAAACAAAATTCATGTTTAAAAACAATATAACTTCAACATTTTGAAAAGGAGGCGTTGGTTAGGCCCACTTACTCTTAGTAGTGCTGAGTAAGGCCTAGTAGTTGCAGACTGTTGTAGCCATTGTTCTGGTCAAAACATCTTGGGATGTAAAGTTTAACTGGCTGTTCGCAAGTTTGAACAGTTTTGAAATGAAAGACACTGGTGCCTACAAACATTGAGTATAACAACTCACTGGGGGGAAACACAATAAATGACCCATTACAGGATTTAGTTGTCAAACAAAATACTGGGGGTGATAACTGACGCCATGAATCCTGAGTTGAGAAATGAAACCCGTGGCTCTCACATACAGTATAACAAAAACCACCACAGAACGTCCTCACAGTCTATCGAACCGAGAAATGAGAGAGGCGAGGGTATCTATCGTGCCTCTGAAACAGGCTTGTGTGATCTCCAGAGAGACGCTTTCTGGGTCTTCCCTGTAATCAGCTCACTTCTTCCACAGAACAACGTCTCTCTCAGCTGCCTCTGATTGCCAGCATTGTTTTGGACGCCGTTCTCCCTCCATCTGCTACAGGATTAGCTCAACACATACACACTCTCCGCACACACACACACACACACACACGTACACACACACGCAGTCTCACTTGCACGCATACACGTAGATCCACACACAAACAGAAAGGCTATTGCCATGTGGGTCAGCATCACCTGCCAAACGTCCTGAAACACATGGACACATGGACGGAGATGAGGAAACAGCAACACTTCCAAACACTTCTACACATCCGTCACAATCTGTGAACCACATCTATTTCTGCCTCTCCCCGACCCCACAGGCCAAATCTTGCTCTTCAACTGTGATAATAAAACAATGATTTAAAGTTTTAACTTTTTCTTTCTGTTGTTTTCAGAGAAGTAGCCCGCGTGCTGGGGAGTCTACTCTACAGACGGAGGAACTTAACTAAAACAGTCAGTCGAACGCAGCTCAAGTACACAGCTGATGGTGTACAGGCCCTGTCCCTCACACCGCACACTGTACAGTGAGGCTTTCTGTGTGTGTGTGTGTGTGTGTGTGTGTTTCAGAATTTCTAAATGGTGTCTCATTGGTCGGTGGCTCGGCTGAAGTCATCTCATTGGGTACATCTGTGTTGTCTAGACAGAAGTCACACAGGCATGCATGCACAGACACATGTAAACCACACACACGCACACGCACGCACATGGACACACACGGAGCAACACATAAACTACACGGACACACACACACAGACACAGACACACATACATATACATATACACACATACACACATACACACATACACTCATACACACATCCACACATACACACATACACATACACAGACACAAACACACATACACAGACACACAAACACAGACACACACACAGCACAATTTCTTGTCACTGTCATTATGTTCATTACTGCTGCTCTGAGGAAAGAAAAAGAGACAAACTATTAGGTAATCATCCAGAAACTCACAGACGACTCACATACAAGTCAAAGACGTGTTCATGCCTACACACACACACACACACACACACACACACTCACATGCAAGCACGCAGAGACACCCCTACACAAACGCTCACACTTTCCCACAGAACCCCGTTCCGTGGCCCTGGTCTCTCCAGCGTCAAACTCAGTAAATTGGCTGCTCCTTCATCATTAATCATATCTGTGGGTTAAGATACCTGGGAGAATCTCAGTCAAACAGCTGTCTGCAGAACCGGAACCAGGACCAGGACCAGGACCAGGACCAGGACCAGGACCAGGACCAGGACCAAGACCAGGAACTGGACATGGACCAGGACCAGGACCAGGACCAGGACCAGGACCAGGACCAGGACCAGGACCAGGACCAGGACCAGGAACAGGACTAGGACCAGGACCAGGACCAGGAACAGGACCAGGACCAGGACCAGGACCATGACCATGACCATGACCATGACCATGACCATGACCATGACCAGGACCAGGACCAGGACCAGGACCAGGACCAGGACCAGGACCAGGACCAGGACCAAGACCAGGACCAGGACCAGGACCAGGACCAGGACCAGGACCAGGACCAGGACCAGGACCAGGACCAGAACGACTCAGCAGTGCAGCACAGACGGGATGCTCACCATTCTGTCTGGAGGAGAGGTACAAGTGACATTACGTCCACACGATCATTTCAACACACTCTCATTAGGTTCCAGACGTCTTTACCGGGACTAAGCCTGCCCGCTCTCCCCCACCTCTGGTCACTGAGCTAATGTGAATGGGAGCTGTGTTCCAGCACTGGACCGCATCGCCCCGAACACTGGAGAACCGGGGAGAATGCACCGTGTCCAATGACTGAGCAGGGCAGCAGTTGTTTCAGTTCTAGACCGGGTACAAAGCAGCCTGGCGAGGAAGCAGGTTATTAGCAGAAGTGGTGTAGGCTGTTCCAGCTATTATCACGCTTGCTTGCACAATGGAGAACCTGGTGGGACGACAGAAGCTGTGTGGGCTTTCTCAGCTCGGAGCAGGGAGAGTTTTCTCCGAGTGTGAACTCCCGTGGTAAGGTACTTCAGACCTGCTGATGCAGACCTAACAATGCAGACACCTCTCCCCCTCTCTCTGGATGCAGGAGGCAGGTGAACAATATCAATGTGCTCATTTGAAAGTAATGGTACACATGTATAATAACAGCCTGCCAGTGAGTGATTACAGGTTGGTGAGAAGACAGAGGTTTAGCTATAAAGAGTAAGAGAAAAAACTGGCACGCCAGAGGAGAATGTAAGACGTGATAAGCAACAGACTCCCCCTGACACACACGCACACAAACACACACACATACACACACACACACACACACACACAAACACACGCACGCACGCACGCGCACGCACGCACACACGCACACACACACACACACATACACACACGCACACACACACACACACAGAGAGAGGCAAGGTGTGCAGTCCAAGATTCTACCTGACCGTACCAGTCGCCAGAGAAGCAGCCATCTGAACTGATACACACTTCTAATTGCTGCCTAATAAGCCTGTAAACATGGCTAGCTCGTTAGGCCCAGCCTCCTCCAGGCTCTTCCCCCTGGGGAGAGGGGTTAAAGGGGCCTCCCCCCCTGGTCCCCCTCTCTGTGAAGGGCTGTATTTCTCACACCAAGCTTCTCAGCTGCTCTAATTGCTTTCAGATGGAGCCGGTCCTCCTTCTCTCCTTCCAATAATAGGTAAAGTAAATGTTGTGCTTCTTGTAAAAATAACGACAGCCATTTCACATCCTCCCGGGCTTCTGCCATTGCTCTTTAAGAGGGGCAGAAATTAGCTGCTGTTTATTCGCTTAGAGAGCCGTGCCAGGAGGACCGGGGTTTTTACTTCTCCTTTTTTTCTCCCCCCAAAAGTGCATTCCCTCCTCTTCGTCATCCTCCTCTTTCTTGGGTCACTCATTTACTGTTTGATTGTTAAAGGACTTTTTCCATGCTGCCATATTTTTTGCACGCATGGGATTTCTGTCTCTGTGGAGATGTAGAGCAGGGTCTGTTCACTGAGGCAGTGTGTTGAGAAAACACAGTTCTACTTCCTGTGCCAATGTTATTGAATGGAGGGACCACTGACTCAAGATGAACAACTGGAACAAAAGAGATGAACCAGATAAACAATGTTGAAATGTGCCGTTTCTGGCCAGTGTTCTTCCTGGAACTCATGGGTAGAGTGTAAAGGGTGTAGCTGTGGCACCCAGAGCTTAACCGGGGCCGGTCCAGACCCAGTGCTGCTCAGGCCTTGGTTCTCTAGCAAAGGACTGGCCGGGGTCAATGCGGTCCGCAGGGGTTGTGGCACGGTGAGGGGGACATATGAAAGTTGATGTCCGATGTTTCCTTTGGTGTGGCCTTCCCTGTGGCGGCCGGGGAAGGGGGCACACATGCTGAGGGCTGTGGTAGTGGAGCCCTGGATTAACCCCAATTCACCCCCCTCCCTCACCTTGTCAACTCTGCCTGGGGGGTTGTGGCCGCCCCCGAGGGCAACACACACACACAAACCTAAAAACACAGTCACGCAGACACACCTAAACATACACATACATACACACCTAAACGCACACACATACACATACTCTTTTCTCCTGACCCTCACTTGGTCTGTCAACATGGGGGCATGCCCTTTCCTCCCCTCTCTCCCCTCTCTCTTTCTCTCATCCCTTCTCCCCCTCTTCTCTCTCCCTTCACTCTCCCTCTCTGCTCTCTCCCCTTTCTCCCAACCCCCCTCCCTCTGCCCTCTCTCCCTCTCTTCGCTTTCCCCCCACTTTCTCTCAGCCCCTCTTTCCCCTCTCTCCTATCTTTCTTCTCTCTTTGTCTCCCGGAAAGATTTATTTTCCCTTCTCATCTCTCTCCCACCCCTTACAATGCTGATATCCCCTCAAAACTTGGACTATGTCTGGCATTGTGCTCCGTGTTGACGTGTGCGCTTGTATGTTAATGTGTGTGTTATTGTGTGCATATGGAACGTTTGGGGTGTTCCCATTGTTAGCAGGTTTACAGTCTGCTAGCTGTGGCCGTAGCGAGTCCCAGCACTGGTGTTCAAGACAGTGTGCTGCGCGCTCGGAGAGGTCCCCATGGGCGGACAACAGGCTTCATCCTCTGCAGGGGAAACTGTTAGTGTTTAACTGGACGCCCACGGAACCGTTTGACTGTTAAATACTCAAGAGGTCCATCATCGTTTTGAAACAAGTGTGTTTTGAGTTTGCTTCAAAGCAGCGTTCTGGAGGCCTTGCTAACCCAGTGTCACATGGGCCATTCTGCTCCAAGGAGTGTCAGCTGTCACATGTGGCCCAGAGGCTCGTATTGCAGTCCCGATCTGGGCACAACCATGCTTAGTTACCCCTTACACATTTCCAGCATGGCCAGTTACTTTTAACGGCTTGTAAAATAGTTTATGTTGATGGGTTCATTTGAACCATATGACAGAGCACATGCGGGCCTGGCCCGCGAGATCCTTGTGTGCCTCGGTGGACATGCAGGTTCCTGCTCCGCCCTGGAGGGCGTACCTGTAATGGTGAACCGGGATCTCTGAGACTTTAGGAGTCTCTCCTGAGTTGTGAGGGGGAATATGGAGGAGGTGTTTGGGTTAGAAGTGAGCTTCATCTAGGATGTTTAGGGTCCTGTCCAGGTAAAGAGGACTAGGTGGTCTTGAGTGGTGGGAGAGAGAGAGTTGGGGAGGAGAGAGAGAAAGAAAGAGAGAGAGAAAACAAAGAACAAAAGGGAGAGAGCGAGAGACGGTGAGACATCAATAAAGAGATTGTCCAGAGAGTTTTTCCAGAGTGAAAGACAAAAAATGAGAAATAGGAGGAAGAGGAGGAGATGGAATAGAGAAAGCAAGAGAGAGAGACAGAGCAAGAGGGAGAAAAACAGAGCGAGAGAAAGAGAAAAGACAAAGGTCCACCAGGTTAAAAACCGTCTCCTAAACCCACCGGCCACTTATGGAATCCATACACCCAGGATGCAGCAGCACATCTGGTTCTTGTCAGAAGCGGGCTATGCTCCCATGGAAATGTGGATGACAGTTCCCTAAATCAGAACATACCCATACCCCTAACTCCCTCAACCCCCCACTCCCCAGCCCCCTAGCCCCCCTGGCCCCCCTAGCCCCCCTAGCCCCAGCCCTTCCTCTGGCTCCTCCAGCAGGGTCTGGATGAACCTGGTCAGAGACAAAGAGCAGAGGAAAGCCTTCTGGGACCTCTGGTTCTTCTATGTTTCATTTCAGCGCTCCACATGACCGATACCTTTAAAGGAGCACTACGTATCTGTGGAGGCATGTGGAGTTGGGGGCACATTGAGAGACTTGCGTATTAAAGCGGACGGTCAGTCGTCTCTTGTTTCTCCATCTCTGTCCGCACACGCACACACACACACACACACACAAACAGATACACACAATCACACAGACACACACACACTGGAAGAGCAGCACCTCTCCTGCTGCTGTAGCAGTAATGTGTTGCAGGTGTACAGAGCTGCTTGACGACATATGGTACATGTATGATCTATCTGGGCTGGAGCAAGGGAGCAGAGTGTCTGGGTAACCTTCCCAGCCCCCCCAGGACACCACCCTCCCACCCCTCCTCCAGCCAGACCTGGACGCTGAGACATACATCTTTATATACCAACGGTGCGTTTATTTTTTATTTTGCCCAGTGGGTGTGAGGGACACAGTTCAGTTAATCCTAAAGATACTGTGTGATGCCTTGTCTATGCGTGGCACCGTGAGTTAAATCAAGCACCTGGAGTGCAGCGTTCTCTTAAAATGTTCTTAACCAGGCCTGCCACAAAACTCTGGATTTTCTATGTCTACCACTCCCCCCGCCCCGTCACCCACGCACCCCATCAACTCCTGTTAGCAAGTTGTTTACATGATTTTCCAAGGGTTTGCAAAAGCCATGCCCTACTTTCCAAGGGGATTTTTTGTATTTGTTCCGCCACATTTCACCAAAGCCCTTCAAAGCCCTCCTTGAGCAGCCGTGTGCTTGCCGTGTGCGTGTGTGTGTGTAAAAAAATGTGTGTGCGTCTGTGTGCACATTGGCTTGCCCCTACGTATGTGTGTGTAGCATTTCTTAAGTGGGAGTATTATTTATTCATTTTAGGCTCTGGTCCAGTCCTTATCCAAGGAGACATGCAAGGGCACCGGCTCGCTAGCACAGTGGAATGCATTGTGTCCAGGAAGCTGAGAGTGGTGAAATCACAGTGTTGTGTAGAGTCTGCTGCTGCTGAATAGACTGAAAAGGCTGTTAGCAGCACACCGGGGTCGAGAAACATTTATGTTTTCACTCAAAAAGCTTCTTTGCACCAGCTTTTATTCGACTTTAACAGATGGATCACATCTTCATGAAATACATCCAGTCGTAAATTACATAAAATGGGGATACTAAAAATGAATCTTCACTGATAAATCTTGACAAAAATAAATTAATTATATATACATATATATATGTATAATTTTTAATCTGATTATGAGTAAAAGGTAAAGCATTTTTCAATCACAGAATGTGAAGAGGCGCACTGTGGCGTTGCTACTGTATATTATTGTGACTCATCCTGCTGGTATTTGGAGTGGCTGAGAGACTAAGCAGATAGAGTTGCTGGCTCCAACCCCTCAAACACGCTGCAGCTACTCTAGCATGTTCCCTCCAGCTGTCCCAATGAGTTAACGGTGAAAGCTTTTGCAAGTCTCCTGTACTTCGAAGAACCTCATTACATTACCCATTCGGTGAAATGACTCCCTGGCTGTCGTCCTTCCATACTTTAATGAACTTTATTTTTATCTGTATTGAGCTCAGGTAATACTCTGTCCTCCTAATCCTGGCCAGAGTCACGTCTCACCAAGGCCTCTTCGTTGTCCCCTTCTGATTGGCATTCTGTCTGACCCTGCTGATCTTTGTCAGTAGTTCTCCCTGAGACTCGAGGAGCTTGCAGACAGAAGAGAACATGTTTGTCGGAGGGAGAGAGGAGCAGGGGATGGCTATGGAAGGCTGTGTGTTTTCAGTCTCTCTGGCACTGAGGTGGGCGGCTGTGAGGGCCAGGGTGCCTCGGAGCTACAATGAATAGCTCCATTAATGAACCTACTGAGCAGCTCCAACAGAAACATTTGTCAGACTGCACCAGGTCTGAATTGGAATCTTCTTCCTCCCTTCTAATTGTTGACGGACCGGCTGCTTCCAGCCGACAACCTTTCAAGTATCTTATAGAGGCACACCTTTGGCTTCTGGACCTACCGAATGTTATCGACTAACTGTTGCTGAATACACTGTTTGTGCCCCTATAATGTCTGTTACTGGACCAGCTGAATGTCATCCACTGTTTCTGAATACTCCTTTTAGGTCACTTCTGACCTGTTTCTTTCCCCTTTTTTACCAACAGACAGTTTGTGAGTCTACTGACTGTACTGGTCCACTGACAGTTGTGAGTCCACTAACGGTACTGATCTTCTGACAGTTTGTGAGCTTACTGACCGTACTGATCCGCTGCCTAATGAGTGCTACAGACAGTTTTTATGGGCATACTCTTGGAATTTTGGTCATGGCGTCCTTACGACTACGTCAGAGTAGCTCCAGGAAGCCCTTGGAAGCCCTGGTCCTCTCCTAGTCCCCATGCTGGACCTTTTGTGACTCCACAGGGGCCAAGTCATGCTGTGTCCACTGCAGTGGTCCTGCAAGCCCATTGGCTGGCTGGCTGTTTTGACTCCTTGCTCCAAACATAAACATGTGGAGGGCAGATAAACAAGCCCAGCTGATCTGAAGGTCCTGAGCCAGCTTCCCCAGGGCCTAGTAGGGTCATTCTCAGGTCACAAAAACAGAAGCCTATTACTGTAGTACATCTGATATGATAAGCTCTTTGGAAAGTGCGTATGTTGATGAAGTGAGGCATGGAATGAAGGGATGGAATGATAGTGGATAGTGGATAGTTTGTCTCAGGGTGTGTGTGTGTGTGTCTATGTCTCAGTGTGTGTGTGTTTTTCAGTGTGTGTGTGTGCATCTTGGTGTGTGTGTGTCTGTGTCTGTGTCTTGGTGTGGGTGTCTCAGTGTGAGTGTGTGTTTGTGTCTTGGTGTGTGTGTGTGTGTGTGTGTCATGGTCCACTCATTTATCATGCTCAGGCCCTGGTGTCATCTGCTTAGCTGTTAAACAGTAACATATCTGTGACCTCCGACCCTGCAGCAAGGGGTGCCTCAACGGATGTCCTCTATAACTCACACCCCTCCCCTACCTCCCTTGTTCCCTCCGTCCCTCCGTCCGTCTGACAGACACATCTGTACGATGCCACGCCGCTCTGATCCCTCTCTTCTCCGACCTCTCACCACATCATCAGCTGCCCGCCTGCCCGCCGTCCCGGAGGAGCGCCTCGGGACTCGGGTTTCCATTCCTCAGACAGTTACGGTTTCCCCCCCTCGCCTCTCCTTTCCGCTCCCCGCCTGGATGAGAAACACACCTGCCTGTCTTCACACTGTCTGGGTGAGGCCATCCCATTGTACGGCCGGCTGTGATTTATAGGCTCCAGCGTGGCAGGGATTCCTGCCTCACCGCTGAAAGCTCTGGGGCTGAGCATTGGGGTCGTGGCGGGCCGCTAGGGCAGTGCCGGGGGTGCTGCCGGCGAGAATGGGGCGGGGAGATCAAAGGTTGGAGGCGGCGGCGGCGGCGTTTTCTTAGACGTGATCCTAGGACGCACCACATGGTGACGAGACCTCTGGGAATTTCCTTGGGAGAGGCCCTGGCCATCAGTCACAGCAATCTGAGGATCTGGTTGCGATGCTGTGTGTGTGTGTGTGTGTGTGTGTGTGTGTGTGTGTGTGTGTGTGTGTGTGTGTGTGTGTGTGTGTGTGTGTGTGTGTGTGTGTGTGTGTGTGTGAGTGTGTGTGGTAGTGTATCATTCTTGATTTCTGGACAGAAAGGCGTGCTCCCTCCCTCCTCCTGTCACACACACATTCCCTCAGGAACACGTCACCAAACAGGTCCTGTTCCAAGAGTTTACTCAGGTTAAACCCAGACACAGGTTAGACCAAAGATAGGATCAGATTAGACCCAGGTTAGGACATGGTGAGACTCAAGATAGGTTCAAGTTAGACCTAATAAAGGACCAGATTATATCCAGGATAGGACTAGGTTTTTGCTAGATCGGATCAAGTCAGACTCAGAATAGACAGAGACAGACCCAGCACTAACCTATGACAGATCCACAATCAACCTAGAGACCAGGGGATGAGACCTGAAAAGAATTTTTGGAAAACAAACTCACTGGAAAGCAGATTTATTAGTAATAGCTTGAATTAATCCCCTTAAGATCTCCTGGAGCTATTCCACCACTGCACTCAGCCCAGAGAAGTCCTTCTGTGGAAAATCTCCCTTTAGTGGGATTCCTCCAGCCCTGTTAGCAGTGTAGAACTGTAAATACAGAGCAGAGAGCCTTCCCAATGAAAGTGACCTCCTATCAGCAAAAAAAGGAGCCAGAGGTGAAACCATGGCTTTAATATCACGTCTGCTTTTAATTCAACACTCACCGTAACTCACTAGTTCACTAACCGACTGCTCTGTTGGTGTGTGTGTGTGTGTGTGTGTGTGTGTGTGTGTGTGTGTGTGTGTGCGCGTGCCTCTATTCCTGTGTTTTAAAATTGTGTGTGTGTGTGTGAAGGTGTATGTGTGTGTGTGCGTGTGTGTGTGTGTGTGTGTGTGTGTGTGTGTTTGTGTGTGTGTATGTGTATGTGTGAGAGAGTGTGTGTCTGT
>JAVQJY010048695.1:0-11872 GCA_036025375.1 Retropinna semoni | reverse complement strand
CCGCCCCCCCCCCGCGGCGGCCGCGGGGGGGCGACAATGCATGATAATTTCAGACACATATATTCATGTAATTCAAATCATTTAATTAAATTTTTTACAAATGTAGTTTAAATCAAATGGATCCTTACCAATACACACGTCAATCTTGCCCTTGATTGCTGCCTCATGAAGGGGTGTGTAGTTCCAATTGTCACGTGCATTAGGGTCTGCACCTTGACACAGGAGGAGACTGACCACTTCAGCGTGGCCAAAGGAACAGGCGTTGTGCAGAGGGATAAGACCACCATCGTCTCTTGCATGCACATTGGCTCCCGTCTGTAAGAGATGCTCCACCACATCTTTTCTGCCAAAACCTGAAAGTGCAATTGATTAAGTGCATTATAGAGTATAAAAAGCGATACATTTATACAATTTTAACATTATTAATTCATTTCGTTGTATTCCTAATTTTAGAAAGTCTATGCATTTCCTATGTTGCCTTGCATTAGGAAATTGTTTGTTTGCATTTGACTTACAATGGCTTTTGTTGTTAAAAATATTTTACTATTATTTTATAACTATTACCTTATATAAATTGAAAACGTGAATGACGACAGTAGGACTGATGTTGCTGATAATGATCGGGTGGGGGGTGTCTAAGCAAGGCCTGCTCTGCGCAGGAAACATTAGCAGCTGACAAGCGAACTCTCGAATAACAATACTGCTGAGCTATAAATGTTATAAATATTTTCTACGTGTTGGCTACCAAATATTGATAGGTGAAAGTAACAATACGATTTTGTTGAATAATGCAGATTGTATTACGGCTGATGACGTTGGCATAAAAACAAGATGAGAACCTAGCTAACGTTAGCTAGACTAGCTTAGCAAACTGGTTGCTAACCTGCAGCGAAGTGCAGTGGAGTAGATTTTCGCCCGGCCATATCCTTTGCATTCACATTTACGGAATCGACAAGCCTCTTCACCCGAGACACATCACCATTCCGACAAGCCTCAAATAATTCCCGGAAAGCTCCTCCAATTCCACTACCACCGTCACCAGGGCTCGTGCCAACCGAACCAGGGCTCGAGACACTGCTACCCCCACCGGAGGTTGTTGTGGTTGAACTTGCGCTGCTTCCACCCAGGGCCGGGGCTGGGATGTCTGGAGAGGCCAGAGGTATCTCCATACCACTACATTCGCGCTCACTGTCCGGTGGAACAAGAGCAGCCGTCACCATAGCTATTGGTGGGGACCCAGGAGGACTGGGCGAAAGGGAACTGTTCCGAGGCGGAGATTGTAAGGTGCTCTGCTGTTGTTGTTGCGAAGAGCGACGAGACACCGCCATTATCGCAGCTCTCTGGCAACAATAAACACACCACTCTCACATTTCCTGCCGAAGTCATGGGAACTTCCGGTTAAGAGCTGTATTTAGTGACTTTAATGAATTCCACTGTGTAGACCGAAAAATGACACATTTAAAATACGTCGAACTCACTTCAACAATCAATTCTAATTCACCAAACTCTAAAAATGAACAGTTTCATGTTATGTGGGTTTCAGTGTATGAGTGGAAAGAAAAACAAACAGATAAAGCCAAAGTTTTAAGAAAACCTTTCCATCACACCAGTTTTATTTGCAACAGCAAAGTCATTGTAATATTACTAAAATAAAACGTGTGACCTCATGGGGCTCATTTAAACATAAAACCAATACTTGACAAGATAACTGACTGGTTGCCATGCCACAAGGCACTAAAGGTAGCTATACTGCTGAACTCTTGAAAATTTCTGATACACTGACTTTGAACAAGATCAATAGCACAGTAAATGGACTAAACAAAACAAAAAAACTTTAAGAGAATCGAAGTCTGGCCTACATTTTCAAACACTGATAACTTCCACCAGACAATTCTGTTATCACTATTTGTTTTCCTCCCTTATCTGATTTAAAGACTTCCTTGCTGATCTAAAGGAAATAGAGCTTGTCTGCTAGCTGGATGGAAGGTTCTGAGTGGAGGTACTGGCCCGACAGGAAGGCCAGTTTGTGGGCGTACTTGCACGGAGCTGGCACACGGATGGTCCCGGGCCAATTCCAGTACATGTGGCACATCTTGAACGTCAGCCTGGGACAGAACAGGGGTTAGATCATGGGTATGGAGTGTCTATGAGGACCTGAATCTAAACCAATGTTACCACTTACCCACCAACGTTTACGTCTTAACCAGCCACTTAACCATCAACGTATTACCCCTATGAAGCTTCCAGTAACTTGCCACAGAACAGCTGAACCGTAAATCCATAATTTCTGTCTCACCTTTGCAAGTGGTCTGGTGTGAGGTTTGCAGTGTTGTAAACAGAGATGTAGTGTGTGGGCAGACCACAACCTTGCCGGATGTGATGCGCCATCAGATAGAAATCCACCCTAACATGAGTACAGGTGGAGGCATGAAAACAAAGACTCACATAAACTCACATAACACTATCATAACCATTAAGAACCAGGCCTTAACAAACCATTCCCTGTTGGTGATGCTGTGGTCCAGGATGGTGCCAGGTGGAGGGGTCCCGAAGCGGTCTCCAGAGCAGGAGTACAAGGTGGTGCTGATGCGCTTTTGGACCACAATGAAGACCAGCTTGGGCTCGTAGTTTGGGAATGTCTCGAAGCACTTGAGCAGCTGTGGGATCTCGTACAGCTCCACTGTCTTCAGCTGGCCATCTGACACACCATCCCTATACACGACAATCTTCTCTGGGAAGCTGTGGTTCACCTGTGGAGAAAAAAAAGTGCATTTCCAGATTTGGATTATTAGGTTTGTTTAGTTATATTAACTCGTTTTTATAGTTTTTTAATAAAATATTCCATTAACGTACTAAAACATGTACTTATAACCGAAGACAAATAATAATAAAAAACTACTCCACAAAAGAATGCTAAAAAAGAAAGGGTGCATCATTTCAAAAACAAAATGCAAGATGCTATGTCACTTACCTCATAGTATTTCTGGAGTGCTGCCAGCAAACACACTCGGAAACCATTAATGATCTCCTCATTAGGCATCTGAAAGGTCACTCTCGAATACCACCTGGTAAGGAGGCTATCGGGAAAACAGAACTTTCTGAGTTATAGTTACCCTGGGATGCAATTTCTACATGTTATGTACTGCAGTACAGTATATGTCTGACTGACTGTACCTGTTCAGGCTGGCAACGAAGCCCATGACGGATCGGTTCTTCTTGCTGGTGTCATGGTGGACATCAACTCCAATCACCATCAGGTGTTTCTGTCAGAATGATGCAGAGAGGAAAAAACAACAGTGCATTCCTGTGTTTATAAGACATGTCATTGCAGTGTCCGCTCATCCAAGTCACATCTCCGGTGAATTAAAACACACACATTTACCAAAACTGCTGAGTGGCTTGGAAGTGTCATTTTGACTTCATAAAAACTTCCCCTGTAAACACCAGTATATGGTAATTACAAAGTATTATTATCATCATCTCTCAGCTCTGGCATTAATATTTTTAGGGGCAGAGCATTATTTAAACTCAGTGCTGATGCTATGGATCGAGCATTCCATCTGTATCTGTCCTTTGAGCCTGTGTTTCTCCTTGTTGGACAGTGCCTACTCCCTACTTTCAAAACTAATCATTATATGTAGCCGAGAGGACAACTCACCAGGGGAACATTCACTGTCCACAACTCTCCTCCAAGTTTGCAGTTCATCTGCAGCAGAATCTTCTGAGCCACACTCCGAAGCTTTTGGGGCTGAGAGATGGTCCTGACGTTGATGGCCTTCACAGTGAATAGATCCAAGATGTAATAGGCTCAGTATAACACCTTTCTGTCTTTATATGTTTGGTGGGATTGTATCGTGACACCGCCTGTAACAAACCTGAGAGGGTACAGGTGTCTGGATACAACACAGCTTTTTGATAGCACTGTAGAGGTCGTCTCTGTTTCCTGTCAGGATGCACACCACCATCTGCACATTGGGCTGGAAAAAGAAGTGTGGGAGGAACAATGCAGGGTTTCATCAGTTTAAATATAGTCAAACAAGTCTCTATTACTGCTTTACTCAATTTTTTGTGGTACCCAGCACTTCAGAAATTAGACGCTTACCTCGCTGGTGAGCTGGGAGTGGATGCTCTTGACGTAGGTCTCTATGCGGTCGTCCCGGAGCTCTACACGGATGGGCCGGTCCAGTCGGAGGCCAATGGGCCCAGCCACCTTACCAAAGGTAGCCACAAGCTCCTCTGCCTGCTCTGCACAGCGCCGCGGATAGAAGATGGCCCAGCAGTTCATGGGGATCTGCGAGTTAAAACTATGAGTCATTGAGGGGTCAAACCTAGTTTTAGCTGGGGTTGGAGAACAGACACAGCTGTAGGCCATCCATATAGCCCGGGGGTTAGCGACTAACTAGAAACTGTGATCAGCCTGGAAGACACCAAGAGAAATGCGTACTAGCTTACAGCTATGACTGACAACTCAACAAGAGGTCAGACACATACAAATGACCTCAAAGTAACAAAAGGTGCCTAAGGCTGTTTCCCTCTTCCCTCAGTACGTGTGTTAGTTACCAATGTCGCTACCAGCTTTAATCAACTGATCCCAGACTGCAATGGCAGCATGAATGGTTCCCGAGAGGTTGCGATGCTATAGTTGACCCCAGACTCACACAGCTGATGGAAGCATCCCTGACAACCTCCCTGGACCAGCTGACATCAGCGCCGGTGACGAAGGATGCTGACTGCAGACAGATGGTCTCCAGGGGCAGAATTCTGCCCTGAGTCTGGAAGAAAAGAAGAGCACAAAGAAAAGATGCAGGCCCATATGCATGACCTCCCATGAATAGCAAATTGGTCCTGAGTGCTTATAAAATCTATGAGCTGTGGATACACACTACTTTAAGTACTATAACCTTGAGGGGATCAAAAACTCTGTAAAAAGTATTTTACAAAGACTAAACTGTCTCGTGTGGACTTGCCTTTTCAATTCTTCTCATTACTTCTATAGAAACTACTTTTGACTAACATTATCCTCTTTAAAAAAAACTAGAAGGGTTATTGTTGTCATGGGCAGTGGTGTGGAGGACCTAAACACAGGACGAGGTAAAGCAGGTTTACAAAGATTTAATCCCAAAAATCTAAAAACATGGAGATTAAGGAGGACACGGAGATCAAAAGGAACAACACTTAACATAAAACAATGACGCAACACAGAACGTAGAAACAGGAGGGTCTATTTATATAAACACAGGGAAACCCAATTGAAACTATTGGCTGGGATAGGGAACAGGTGTGTGTAAAAAAACCAAGGACAACACAGGGGGTGGTGGGGACATCTAGTGGACAGGTGGAGAAGGACAACAAGAGAACAGATGACTGGGAAAATGATCATATGGTTGTACAGACACTAGAGACACAGGGAGGGAAAATACAGAGACAAGGACACTTGGGAAAGTAAAAGCACAGGGGAAACACAAACACAGGAAACTAAAACTAGACCATGACAACTTTATCTATCACATTTAATTTTTCAATTAATTCCTCTTAGTCTTTTTGGAGGCTTTCACAGGCTTTTTCAGTCGGGAACTACAATCCGTAAAGTAAGACGGTGATAATAGTCAGTGGTGATGGTACAATGAAACCGTAAGGTGTGTTAATATGATGACGCGGGTTTGTGTGTGTGCACGCGGTGGAGCAGACACCGTACCACTATGATGTCTGAGGCAATGTCCAGCCCCCAGCGAGCCAGCTCGGTCAGAGCTTCAGGGTTACTGTTGATGTTCTTCAAGAGCTGCTTCAGCGAGTTGGTGTGCTGCTCTCCACTCACATTGATGTGCATCGTCAGGTCCTACCACACCAAGAATAACCCCCGCTCACTCAACAGTTTTATATCCACCGTTGCTGTATTCCAATTCTAATGGCTTTGTGGACTGTGGTTGTCTAGGAATAGCCCACAGGGCAGAGCACGCATGGCTGCTCATAAAATTACTTTACCTTCATGGCGCGGAAGTCCTTTCTCATTTTGTCAGGGATTCCAGTCATGAAGGAGAGTTCAGGCAAGAGCAGAATCTCGCCTGTTATGACTTGCTGTGGGAAAAGAGGGCATTTTTATTTCACCTACCCCAAAAACACAACCACCAAGAAAATAAAACTCTTCATAACACCATGTTTTTCTGCATTTGATCAGCATCATAAACAGAAACCCATTTCAATGCTTACACGCGCCACAAGGTGGCATTCTTTTTTTACAATTTAGACGATCTACAAACACTAATAACCCCAGAGATCATGTAACTAAACATCTAAAATATTAAACCTTTAATCTTAAACCTTTCTTCAATTTTCAAATATTCTGAACAACAACACATTACCTTCCCACCAGGATTGGACCTCTCTTTTGGACGATGAACGAGCATGGGCTGGTCCATCTCCTTTATGGTTATCCCATAGTTTTTGCTGTCAAAAGAAATATACATATAATGTAAACACATTTACATAAGCAATACACCCACATATTTAACCATTTTTGGTTACTTAACAGGACTCCATTCAGCATTACCTGTAGTATTCAGTAAAAGTGGTTTGGGAGCCATCTGCCATGGTAAAGGTGTCCTTTGGAGACTTGCCCCACTCAATGTCATCAATGCGATAAGTGCGGTTGTTGTAACGGGTGATAACGATGCTGCCAATCAACTCCTTGGTACACTCATCCTGAAAGCTCTCTCGGCTCTGCTGGTAAATCACGTTCCTGCCAAGTCACAGGTCAGATGTCACCTCTTAACACCCTTAAGACCCTATCTAGTCCCTTAAGTTGCCCCCACTTATCTAGCGTTCACCTTTCAGTCATGCTAACACTCACTAAAGTGGTTTCAAAGTGGTGGTGAAATCTATGTTTCCATATCTGTACTATCTGTGCGAACATATTGTGTGCCTGTTCAATTATAGATGAACATGATAGTGAAGATGCCAAGAAGTATAAATATCTATGTGACCTGGTGCAGGAGTACTGCTTGTTCAAACTTGCAAGAACATTTATATTTAAACTGTAGTCATGACCTTGTCATGTAAGCATCAAACAAACATCACATCCCAGGAAAAAAAGTTAGATCATGAACATGAGTCACAGAGCAGACTCTTCAAAATGAGGTACGTCAAAGTAGCTGGTGCAATGCATCGTACATGACATCAAGGACAGAATCGTTTCGCAGGACTTTGTGGGACACGTCCACTGACAGGTACAGCCCTCCGTCTGTGTGCTTGATGCATGTGGAGTATCCTGGCCACACCTGCAGTCTGGAAAGACAGGAGCACAGAGTGGTGGAGAGGGTGAAGTGAGCAGACAAGTCTCACAGACACTGCAGTATTAAAGATTGTCTCTCTGAGGGGAAATAAAAATCAGGCACTTACCGATGTTTTCCAAGAATAACTGCACTTTTTGGATCATAATGATTTCGGCCTACTAACTTCAGTCCCACCATCTTCATAATCCTTGACAAAACACGGGGGTGGGGGAGAGATAAAAGTACTGCTTGAAACTGTGATTGAACATTTAGGAACAAAAGTAAATTTTTCCTAGAAAGGTTACAATTTGACAAGGATAATTAGTCCTTTAGTGAAAGGCTTGTAGGATTTAGAGGAAATAGACCATTACAAAAGAAGTCTGGCTCATGCAAAACAGTTGAGTTCTCCAAAGGCAGCTTGTTTTGTTTGAGGCTATTTAGCAGACACAATGCATATGACTCCACATGGAGTACAAAGACAAGAGATTAGCTAATTAAAGACGACATGGCCAAACTCAGGCCAGCACTCCTGCAGAGAATTGAGCAGAGTTCCCCTTTTTCTTAATCAGAAGCCCGCCTAAATTTCTCCCAGTGTGATGTGGTCTGAAGTGGACTAATGAGGCAACCATCCTGCAGGGGTTTACCTTCTCAGCACCACGTTGTAAAAGGGAATGCAGAGATCTGAGTGTGGTGGCAGAATCTTGGTCATCTGGATTTTGATGTCAATCTCCTGGTTGTCAGTCCGTCTCACACTCTTAAGGTTTACCACCTGTCGCGGAAAGTATGGAACATTTAACCAAGGGACTGCTACAGCTGTTTTTGTCCCCACAAGGAATCGAGTCACCCCAAGATTAATAGCAATGCGGGAAGAAAAAATATCTCTCTTCACAACACAATGAGAAGCAATTTCACACAAAAAATACACACAACACTACAGGGCTTTGACGTCCACATCTAGGCTATTCATGGGTAATGCATAGAAGCCGGTCGAGGGCGCCCACCTCATCCATCCGCACGGGGAGGTACAGAATGGAGCCATCAAATGCAACAACCTCTCCAGTAGTGGAGCGATGGTCTTTCATCATCCCAAACCGCATCCCCATAGACTCAATGTTAGGTCTGAAAAGGAAAATTTGAGGTATAGCAATTGTAAGTTCTTTATCCAGTAATACTTATTACAGTTAAATTGAAAGGAATTAATGGAAAAAAAAACAAAAAATACTAACGTGAAAGTCACATGATATTGATAGACCGCCTCATTCCTACAGCTAATGGTGATGTAATTGGACCCTATGCACGATGGAGTTCCTTTTGTGCCAGCCTTGGGCAGTGGCTTCCTGCAATTAGAAAAGACACATTATTAAACCTACCTTAACATCAGGAGTATTTAAAAGTTATTAGCAATACTAGCGCAATCCACACTTTTCCCCCCCCTGATCATTATGCTGTATGCCCATTATTACCGAATGGTCTCCATCTTCAATTCTTGCTTGGCTGTTTGGCTACCAGGGGGTTGTGGGGCCTCTTTAGAAAAGGCCACATGTGCGGTAGCCAAGGCAGGAGACAGGCTAGGGCCAGGGAAGAGAGCAGGTGGCAGAACGGGCCCTCTTTCCACATCCATTGGTGGCATTCCTGCTCTTCCAATGACCAAGGTCTGAGATGGTTGACCACGGCCAAGAAAACTGCAAGCAGACAGGACGTACAGTGAAACATAAAACCATTCTAAGGCCTTTACTGGTTTAGCTGCAATTGTATAATACTTATACATCTGTCGATGTTTATGACATACAATTTATGTAAGAAGTATTTAGGAGTTTACAGTAGTGATCACTTCCTTATTTATTTCTAAAATGAAATACTGTCCATGTTTTAGAGCTATTGCTTGTCCAAAGACTTTCCGATACTTCATGGAAATTAAATAGTAACAGTAAACAAGAGTGTAGGCCTTAAACATGTAATTCAATATTTCCAAAAATGTCAGAAGGGTCTATGGTTGGGATCATATTTACTCTTTTTAAATAATACAGTCAACTACCCATTACTGTCAGGTTTCTGGAACCCAAAGAACTTGGCCCCATGTTAAGCTTAGCAGAATTAGAGTACCCCACCCACCTCACAGGACTTCAGCCTCCTACCTGCTGCCTCTCCCCATCGCCTCGTCATATGGTCCATCACCCCCTGGGCTTGCAACAACAACTACAGGGGCTGTCTGTGGTTTGAAATCTGCCCCAAAATCGCCAGCTGCACCCCTCCCTGTTCCGAAACCCCAGATGGGTAAGGACACACAGTCAGCGCACATCTGTTCCATCTTAGTCTTGGATAGTAGGGCTTGAAACATTCATCATTAACATCAAGACTGTCTTTAAAATTTGATGGCATGCTTGGGACACAGGTTGCATAGGTAAACTGAGTGCATTCTAATGCTAAGAGATGGCTTGTTCCATAAAAAACATTGTAAATGTTTTACATTTTCTATTACAATCCACTTTACAGTATAATCAAAATCCCTCTATAGTACTCTTTAATTTTCATTCAGTGGTAGGAAAAGATCAAAGACATCATTTCACAGCATGGCCACGTAGGATTTGCATTTCAGTCTTTCAAATACTTACCCCCTGATGGAGCTCCTCTGCCCCACGGAGTCTTTGATGGCTCTATGCCCATGCCTCTGAACATGGACACAAGAGTTGATCCTTGGTCTTGGGCTCGCATCCCAACCTGTCAACTCCGCAAAATTACACTCAAAAATGGAATTTGAGAAATTGAGGAAACTTGTATGGTAAGAATGAACCATCACTGACCATGCACAGCACTTACCTGTTTATGTGCAACCTCCTCCTCTTCAGGCTGCAGACGTGGCATCTCCTCAGGTAAGTCTTGAATCATGGTTTGACCCAGAGGGATCTGCGCTGGTTGAGTCTCTAAACCAAGAAGGGATGCCACCCCTCTCGCCAATCCTACTGTTGGTAAAGCTGCAGAGGGTAGCAGCCCTCTGGCATGACCTCTAAGTCCTCCATCCACTGATGTTATTGACGACCCCCGGGCAAAACCAACAGAAAGCTTAGGCATTGGGAGAGACGCCCCTCTCCCATATTGTGTTAGTGGTGTATCACCAGGAGAGGTGAATCCCCGGGCTCTACCAACATGAGGTTGCTCTGACTGGAAGAGAAGGCCCCTAGCTCTTCCAACAGCCAGTTCATCTGAATGTAGCCCCCGCCCACGCGACGGCTGTTGCAGCCAAGGTATAAGGCTTGCTCTGGGAAGGCTCGAGAAATGAGGCTTGTTTGGATCCATTCGAGCAAGTTCTCACAAGTATTGTCTATGGAATACAAATAAAGTATTATTGGCTGGAGAGAATATTGACAATACAAACCATGTGCACACACTACATGGTCAATTAAAAAGAGTGAGTCATAAACAGACTTTTTGGCGAGGACAATGACCTTGCGCCGTTCCAAGAACAACGAAACGCTTCACGAGCTAGTGGCAAAGCTTGGCACTACCAAGCTAACTAGCTAACCGTTAATTGGCATAACAAAGTCTCGTGTCATTG
The DNA here is from genome assembly GCA_036025375.1 of Retropinna semoni. Taxonomy (NCBI): domain Eukaryota; kingdom Metazoa; phylum Chordata; class Actinopteri; order Osmeriformes; family Retropinnidae; genus Retropinna; species Retropinna semoni. The sequence goes on along the minus strand of JAVQJY010048695.1, from coordinate 1,051 downwards.
GCCATCTTTGAAAAACAAAATGTTTGACAAACATTCATCATTGTCAGTAAACACTCTTTTCCTACGTTAAGCTGCATCTTTTCTATGTAATTATGAAGAGATTTTGGCCTATTACAAGCGAGAGGACATCACAATGCCACAATCACAATGTTTCAAGCCTCACTAACATTGGCTAATTTCTGACAGGTAGAGTGGATAGCATTTGTTTAGAAACGTGTAATCACAAAAAATACAGCTAACAAGCTCATGAGTTGCTGAAATGTCTTGAGGATGTAGCTTAAGTAAACACAACAAACACCACGTTTTGCATATCAAACGGTGCTCTAGACCTTACGTAAATTCAATTCGGCAATTTCCGATGTTTAAGGTTGCTCTCTAAAATTGGTGGAACTAAATTACCGGGAAAACAACGATTTCTGTATTCACTGCTCAGACGAAGGAGTTTTCACCGCGTTGAGAAAAAATAATTAGTAAAACCAACAACCGTCCAACAAGAGTGTTGAAGAGAACTTAGACAGTCAAGTTTCTCATCTGATCTTCGATCGTGGAAACACTGATAAATGTTTAACAGTTCTCTACATTTAGAAAAAAACTTGCATTTAGAAATTTTGAAAAATTTAGCCTAGAACAAAAATAAAACAGGATATCTCTTTATCCTCTTTTTGACAAATGAAATTTACGCACGCCACAACGCATAGCCTCATTATATGAATATTAAAAAACAAAAATTCTATTTATAGAAAAAACAAACAAAACAATGCTCAAATCCACTGTAAACAAAGCGTCATTGTTTGTCCCTGGGCGTGTGGACATGCCATATACATTACACTGAACAAATGGATGGTTCCTCATTTGGCATTTGGTTGTTCCAAAAGGAATAGATTTTGGTCAGTGCATGACCTGTGTATGTTCTTGAGGGGCCTTGCAAGGCTTATATTTACTTGTGCAGGTGTTTTGGTTCTGTGAAATGGAACAATTCATTTTATTTCATCTGTGCGGTAATTCAATCAAGATGATGTAATGAGCAAAAAATGAGTAGCAGATTATGGGA
>JAVQJY010047292.1:0-10784 GCA_036025375.1 Retropinna semoni | reverse complement strand
CACGTTTTTAATTATTAAATCAATATCTCTTATTCAATTTTAGAACAGGTATTATGGTACTGATTTAATTTAGTTTGTCAATACACCTATCCATCTTACTATTTCACACTAACTGATGTCTTGTACATTTAATCAGTTAAACAATCTCTGGCTTTAATGAATGAGCAAATTGTAAAAGTTACACTTTTCTATATGTGCCAAATTCTGCTGTAATGTATTTCACTTTCGCCTCAATAAATGACAGCCGTTACTTGAGATGCTTTCACTTCATGTGCCTTTATAAAATGAACCATCTCAATTGCTTCAATAGATCAAGGAAATTAGATCACCCATTTTCTTTATTACTGCACACGGAAAGCCTGTCCTGTAAGCTCAACAGCACAGGACTAGGCATGCCTGAAGAAAAGCTACGAAGACGCTCTGGATTTGATTGATGTACGCTTTAACCATCGACTGGCTAATCCAGTTGAATGACAAACGGTTAGGCCAATTGGTAGGAAGGCAATTTATGTTCGCGTAGTATATTTATTTTAGGAACATAAAAAACGCAATATTAAGGGTTGCATCTACGGCAATACTCCAGAACAAGTGTGGTGAAATTAATCTTTCATTTGGGTTTATCTGGGGGAAAAAACGGTCTCACATCTGAGTGATCGTGACCGAAGTCATGCAAATGTTAATCAACTCTGATATGAGAACGACAATGTTTCGATGGCGTTTGATTGGAATTACTATCACCAGCTGCTGCTAGAAGGGTATCTCAGGGATGGCTCGAGGTTGATCACATATTCAGCACCAGGACAGCTCCTTTCTGAGGTCTATATTCGGCTGCAGGAGTTCCTGCTGCGCTCGCGGGGGAAACCCTCAGTAGCGAATCCGGAGTGGAGTGCACATAACGTTCTGCTCCACGCGCGAGGATGCAGTTAGCTGGTTATTTGGTCTGTCAGGGGCACCTAATGCGATCTTGCTGAATGACGATGCTTGCATTCGGACTCCACTACTCTCGTTTTGTACTGGATTCTAAGCAGAAGCAGAAGCGGCATCAGCAGGGGTGCTTTTCCAGAGAGAAAGTGCTAAGGCTAGCAGCCCACACATTGCAAGCCCGGTGCTTCACTTGCGCTGATCATCACCAAGGGAGACATTATCATCAGCACGGGACAACAGGAGGCACGATTAGACTGTCAACAATGTAAATCAAAACAGGTAGGTCGTTAGGTCCAGCTGAATAATTAATTATACTTACTCCGGGCTCGCATGAAGATTGAGGACAGTCCCGTCTGTGCCCTCATCTTAGTTTTTACATAATGCAACTGTGTGAAGTCTTGATATTAGTCTGGTGTTGTAGGTTTCTTACTGTTCTGTACCCTCTTTGTTTACCCTGGTACAATATCTGACAAAGTTTTTTTAAGTTTTTTTAACCATAGTCCCAGTCTTTCTGTCGGGGCTTTTCATTGGAGCATGGTAATTCTGCTTTATACGTTCGCCCATGAGTGTTTTAGATTAGGTTGATTGTGTTAACTCACTGAGATGCTCTGGAGGTGAACTGACAATGTGTGTGTTAGATAAAGAGAGAAATACTTCTAGGTAAATGTTGGAGTGTAGAAAGACACTTTGCCATTAATAGTTGCCATTCTAATGGTTCCCCAGGTTCAACATGAGAGCTGTGTCTATCAGGTGTGGTTCACCCCGGTTCTAGAAACGGTGGCAAAGAGCGGAACCTGTGTGTAGACCAACCTCTCTTCTCCTCTCACCCGTCACCCACAATTATGGCAAACTCAGAGTGAGTAGCATACACCCACCATCTCCCTCTCCCTCTCTCCTCCTCCTCTGTGAACATCTCTTTATTTTTCTCTATTCTCAATAACATGACCTGCTCTTAGTTAGAAATCCCCCCTAGGCAGAGATGGCTGGAGCGTCGTCACCTCTCCTCTGAATTCTAAACGTGCCTCGTACACTCAGCCAGCCCCGCGGGGTGACTTTCTAACACACACAGACCAATGGCGTAGCGCTGTCCTAGTCCTCATTAGGAATTCCTCTCGGCTTTCACCTCGGCTGGTATAGAAAAAAAGACATCTGCATTTTCACCTCTCATTGTTCTCTTACCTTTGCCACTTATTACTGCAGCCCAAAGAAAACAACGCACGGACGTTTAAACCTCCGCAGGCTTAATTAGACTCCACTACAGACGGTGGCGTGGCCTTTGACCTCGCCACCGACAGCCACCCAATCAGCCTGCAGCTCATGAAGTGTGGGACAGTGGGAGAAGGGGCTCTGTGTCGCGCTGGTCCGGCGTTACGGCGCTTCTCAGCGGCGATGGCGTATCTGCGGTCCTGACGTGTTGAGATTCCGGAAGGCTCCCGGCGCACAACGGCACCATTCATCTTCCTCTCCGCGACGCTGTTTACCACGCCGTCTATTCAATGCCAACAGGAGCACGGGGAGGGTGGCGCCGGGGCTGGGCTTCTTCTGTCTGCCTTCTTCTGTCTGCCTGAAGAAAGGCACCCAAAGAGCGAGGCTGATAGTCCTCTGATTGGCTCTTTTCATCAGCCCTGTAGACTTGGAGGCTGGGGCCACGTTTGTTGTTACACCAGGTAACATGCTATCGTGTAGGGAAATTTCATTTCATCAGAGTCCGTTCTGGGCTTTGAGGACAAAGCTCTTTCAGAGCTAGATGGAGCAGTTTATAAATGTTTGGTCTGTCACTGCTTCTCATTGGTTCCTGACTAACTTTGCTATTTTTTAAATACAGTATGTGTATGATATTTTATTGGAATAAATAAATACCACTCATTTGGTAGAATCTCATACACCATACTTGTGTTTATGAGTTTGTTAAAGAGTGTGAGCTTTAGTTTTTTAAAACATTTGATCCGTAGGTGCTGCAAGATGAAAAACTGTTGGGAGAAGGTCCCGCCTGTGTAACTTGAACTGTAACTCAGCGTAATGATGGGCCCCCTCAGGGTTCTCCTCAGCAGCTGGTGGTACCAGCAGACAGCTGCTCAGGGTTTCTGCCTTCCAGGTTGGAGGTGCTTTGCTTCCTGGGAAAATGTGCAGTACGGCCAGGTCTGGCTGAAGGAGCGTGTCGATAGTATTACCCAAATTAGCCACATTAGCACACTCAGACTCTTCTTCCATTTTGTTTTCTTTGAGATACAGAAACTTAAGTGCATTCAGTTCAGAGGTATTTTTATATTTATGGATGGAGCATCGTCTCGTTGTATTCTTAAGGACCCACTGGAATGGCTCGTTAGTTCAAATGAGGATTTTATTTTATTTTTTTCCCGTTGTTTCGTTGTCAATTTTCTAATATGCTTATTAAACGAGGACAAGACCGTGTTACAGTTCTGAAAACTCAGGTAGTGGTAGCTTCTCTGGGCAGTGTGCAGAGGGACTTGCTTCCAGCCCTGTCAGGCGGGTGCATCTTATTGATTTATAGAAGTGATAAATCAATCTACTTGGGAAGCACATTAAGAAGTGGAAACGCTGAACCTTTTTTTTTTTAATGATGGCTGCAAGAGAATGTGAAGGGTTATTTTTCTTAATTTTCCTATTTCTTAAGGCTGTATGTTACTCTAAAGGCACAGGGTTGAAGGTCAAGATCTCAGGAGTTCCTGGCATCCAGTTCGTGGTGTTGCTCTGTGCAGTCGCCCCAAGATGCCTGACCTTCAGTGTGGTCAGTGGACTACCCTAAGACAGTTCTGCCACACAGTGACCTTTTCCTACCTGGCCCAGAACACTTATTACTATTCCATCATTTGTCATGTGTGTCCTTGCGTCTTCCTGCCCTCTGGGGAGCATCTGTGTGTTTTCCCCATTAATACATTTCCTGTCCACTTGGCTCTTCCTGTAATGACTGGGAGTCTGGTGAGTGGGAATCTTGAACCAGTGGATTGGACTTAACTCCACTGACAGCCAGCCACATCACTGAGCCCCCATCCCCCATCGCTCCATGCAGCTGTGGGGGATGTGGTTTGTGGGCTCTGCACAGCCTGTGTCTGCCATGACTGATTAAGTGGCAGGTGATGATCGGTTGGGATGGGGGCCAAGTTTGAATTGACGTAGGTAGAGGGGACTGGAGTGGTTTGTCAGACTGGCATATGCGGCATGCCAGGCAGCCTATCTATGGAGACTTTGATTCATATCAATCATCTTTAACGTTTCCTCGTTGCCCTTGTGTGTGTTTTTTTGCCTGATGGGCCTGGTGATGCATCATTGTCTCATAACAGTTGGAGAAGCTCAGGGTCGTGGGATCATTCGAGCAGTTAGCTTCTGCTAGCTTCAGGGTTTCACTCTGAGGCACGCTGCACTGTATTTACCTCACAGTACACTGACTCAAGGGTGAATTATTGTTCTTACCTGTCATTTCCTCCCAGAGCTTTGTGTGCACTTGGTAATAATTAAAAAAAAGAAAAACAATGTTGGAGGGGAGCATGTTAAGTAGGGGTTAGTCACGAGCCCAAAAATAATACCCTCCTTGTTTTCAAACAGACACACAATGACACATTAGCATTTTAGAGTGGGGGCTTCTCCGTGCAGGTTCATAGGAGAGACTGGGCCTTGTTCAGGTTGTAGATGCCACTTCACCTTGATCCGGGCCACAACCAGAGCCAGACATTGAATGCAGACTTGCTATGAATGGTTCCCGACAATTTCCTGTCGACAGCCTGCCTCACTCGTGAGTGTGTTCAGCATGTAGTCAGCGTGCGTGTGCGTGTTTGTGTGTTCACACAGACGGTGTGCGTGTGTGCGTATGTGCGTGTGTGTTTGTGTGTGTGCGTGTGCATCTAGTGCTTCATTTTGCATGTGTGTGTGTGTGTGTGTAGCGTTGTGTGTCAGGGACCGGTGCTCTTGGTGTGGTCTGCTGTCTCTGTCCTTGTGTGAAGGTTGTAGTGAGTCACAGTGTAGACCGGATCAGCCTTGGGGGAGGCAAGGGGTGTGTATGTGTGTGTGTGTGTGTGGGGGGGGGGGCTCGCAGGCTTCCCAGTCCCCTCTCCCCCTTCCACCAACCAGGCACCCATCGTCGGCTGGGGGATGGGGGCTGGAGGCTGGGGGCTGGAGGTTGGAGGCTGGAGGCTGGAGGCTGGAGGTTGCCCTCCAACAGTCTAGGTCACTCCAGATCCCATCAGCGTGCCGCTCTGTTGACCTTATCTTGACCTTATCTTGGAATGCTTCATAAAACATGGCGAGATGGGGCCCCCTAGATAGTTTAAGGTCATCCGCAAAAATGTCTCTCGTAATAGTGTTGGTGATGACCTGAGGAGGAGGAGGAGGAGGAGGAGGAGGAGGAGGAGCCGGACCACGAGGAGTGGAAGAAGGAAGAGGAGGAGGAGGGGGAGGAGGAGGAGGAGGAGAAGGAGGAGGAGGAGGAGGAGGAGGACCGGACCACGAGGAGTGGAAGGAGAAAGAAGGGAGGAGGAGGAGGAGCGGAAAGAGAAGGAGAAGAGGACGGAAAGAGCAGAGGGTGGGAGGAAAAGCAGGGAGCAGGGTGCCGAGAAAAATTATGTTTGTAAAGGGGTTGGACTGGAGGGTTAGCCCCCAACACCACCACTACCCGAGACCTCTCTGAATGAACTCCATTTACGGATCTCAGTCTCTCCTATCAGACACTGGAGCAGGGACATGAGACAGTGCAGTGCAGAAGAACTGGAGCATTCTCTGACCTGCTAAACCAAGGCGTCACAGCCCCATGAAGTCTCCTAATTGCACAGCCTAAAGGCACAGCATCGAGCGAGCTGCGTAGCCCGGCACGACGAGGCACCGTCGAATTTCAAGTGGAGAACAAGCCTCTGAACTGCCGAGAGAGGCCAAACACCCAGCGGCCGGCTGGAGGAGGTCTCCTGTTCTACAACCTTTCGGCCCTCCTTACCGACCTCGCCCCTTCCTCCTCCTCTCATCTCTTTCTTTTTACCTTCTTCTTCATGGTCCTCCTCCCGCTCCTCCTCCTACCTCCTCGCCTCCTCTTCTCATGGCTTCCTCCTCCTCCTCCTCCTCCTCTCTGCTTTCTTCTCGTTTGATGGGGTGGGGGTGGGTGGTGGGTGGTTGGCGGGGGGGAGGGGGGGGGTGGGAACCACTCATCCGACAAAGGCAGGGCGAGCGACGTCACAGCAGACATGATACGCCAGCATCTGCTCTGGTCTAAAAATATGCACCACGGGGCACACAGTCTGCAGCTGCACCCGACGTGGGGCCGGCGCTCCCCTCCACCTCTGGTCACCGTGGAGACGGCCCCGCTCCAGCACTGCGTAGGCCGTCATGCACTGGGATCCGTACGACAGGCATGAGGATAGACAATGACCCCCCCCACGCAGGGCTGTTGACACATAGCCACCACCTCCAGGCCTCTCCTCAGGTTGCTAACAAGGCGGCTGTGTTCAAAACACGGAACAAAGAAACAACGACGACGACATTAGGCTGTTTGTAGGGGATTCACAGTGAGCCGTCGTTCACAGATCTGACCTGCTTCAAGCCCGTGGCGTCACAGGGTCACTGACGGCGTCACCGCTGGCCGGCTAGATGTGTCTCCCTGTAGCTGGCTCTGCACAAAGGATGTGGTTCTGCTAATAGCTTAGGCTACCGAGATCATACCGAGAACATTAGGGGGGTGTCTATGCAGGGGGGTGGATTCAAGACTGCTTTGAATTTCAGCCCTAGGACGATTGGACTGAATTGAGTTTCTGAACCTGAATACTCAGGAAATTATTGAAAACGAATGTTGTATGTACAGTATGTGCTTTGTTTTTCTGCCAAACCCAAATGAGGAAATTGTTATTTAGTGCACATCTGCTTGTTTGATGAAACGATAAGTGTCATTTAAAAAAAACACACACACAGCATCTTATCGCCCTGGAGAAACAAAGCTTTTATTTGGATGTTTGTTCTCTTGAGCGAGCCAAGCTTTTCATTCAATAACAGCCTGTGTTTGTGCAATTTCAACTTCTGTTCCAGCACAAACAGAAGTATTCATGCATATCAGACAATAATCCACGTTAAAAAATTGGATATGCTCATTGTGTTCTCGTTGTCATTCTGCTCTGCTGCATGCGGGCAGAGGAGGGTCAGGCTCGTCTGTGTTGTCTCTGATGTCAGTCAGGCCTCTGGGATGCTAGGTGGCTCGTTCACACACATCTGGAGGCACATTGGTAGCCTGCGTTTTCACTGCTATCCTAACTCTAACCCCACGTCCATCTTTTCCTTCTTATCCTTCGTTTGTCTTCAAATTTTACAACTTCAGACGTCCAACTTGACCAAACTTCAGTTATTGACAATAATAGTAATAATAATTTCTTCTGTATGTGTGTGTATGCGTGTTCTTGCATGTGTGTGTGCATCCAGGGGGGAAGGGCACCCTGGCTTGTCCGACCTGGAGATCATCTCCCAGCCCGTGGAGGAGGAGAACCCCTGTATGGCGCCCATGCAGCTGGTCAGCTTTGGCTACCGCGACCTTCCCCTGGCGGCGCTGGACCTCTCGCTGGCCGGCTCCCAGCTCCTGTCCAACCTGGATGAGGACGACAACCGGGAGGGGTGAGAACGCCAGGCCTCATGAATGGATGAACATGACCAGAGACGGCAGTGTTTTAGTCCTTTACAACAAAAAACAACCTAACCCTTACCCTGACCCTAACTCTAACTGTAACCCTGACCCCAAGCCTAGCTCTAATCCTAACCCCCCATGAATGTATGAATGTGAGCAAAGACCACAGTGTTCTACTCACCTACAAAATCTGGTCCTTCTCATTTTTTATGCTCTATCACACAGCTCTCTATTCACAACCTACTCTTTTGTCAGGGGCCTGAGCTACCATGCTACACTACTCAACATGACTGTACAAGTAGGCAGAAATGACTGATCACGGTGTTATATTATACTTCATAGAACAGTAAATGGCTTGTGTAGGACACTAACATTGCCTTGGTGGCACGGTTTGACTTCCCAAAATAGAATACGTTTGTTTTTGTCATCTAGCGACCCGCCGTGGGCTTATGTGCTGTGGCTGAAGTAAGTTATGCAGGATCGATTAATCATGTCTGATTTGATATCCGCCCTCCTATCTCTCTCTGTTGGCCAATTATATCATTACTATAATTGACATCGTACATGATCCTCAGCCCGACCTCACAGAGAATATTCCGGCCTTCATGCTCTTAAATGCCACATGTACTACATAATTATACATGACACCATATTGAATTACACCATTTTGCCTCCCATTCTCTGCCACAAAGTAGGTCATGTTAGGGAGATAATTGAGATTTTTGTCACTTCCAAGGTGTGAAGTAATTCATAAAAACCTCGGGGTCCTAGAATCCTTCGGAATTCTCAACAATTGTTTGGTAACGAGTGCGTTTTATTTTAAACAACCTCCTCAAACGTAACGTCAGAACACATAGCCGCTCTTTGGCTCTTCTCATTTCTCATGATGTCACAGGTGCCGCGCTCTTAACGAACACCGAACTCAAATACGGCCCACTCTCCCCCGGCCGTATTGGGTGTCCATGCACATTACTTGTCATAGGGTCATGTTTTGCTAGCGCGAGTGTGAAAATGCTGCCTTGGCGTTTGGGCATGAGCTCATGTTCCAGCTGTCCATTGGATTAGTCACCACATTAGCAGATTTGCATGATCAGGGTCCTTATCAGGTCTGTATATCTGCATCCTGTCCAGGAATAATGACTCAGACCAGCGCCTGACTGGGACCTCTCCGCAGGACGCACATAAACACCATAAGCTTTAAGGCAGGATCCAGCACACCTCCTCCTCCAAGCCCTCCGTTTGACACGGGGCGACGGCTCACCTCACCGGGGTTCGGTGCTGGCCAGCCCAGTCCCGGGCAGATGGATAGCACAGGCGCGCTGTCAGCCGCGAGGCCACGCTGACACTGGGCTCGAACACCCCAGCCAGCCCGCGCTAGCCCCGCTCTGTACCACCGTCGCACATCGGTGCCAGTCCACTTCACAGCCATGCGATGGGACACTGCGATGCGTAGAACGGCAAATCCCTTTCGACCCCTGTCCGTGTTTTTATTGTTTCCAAGTGCTCTTTGGTCCAACTACTTGGGAGATGGAAATATGAATAATACATGCTAGCCTTCAACACATGTAAAATGTGTAGAAACTGATGAGATGAACATATCTGCTTCACCTTGAGGTGGTTTTACATGTGTTTCAGATTGGCTTCCATACAGTAGCTGGCCCTTGCAGAAAATGAGTCACTAGTATAAAAGCTCTCCTTATAAAAATCCTGTCGGTAGGACTTGTAAAAGCTGTTATTCTCCCCTTAAAGGTCTAATAAAATTCCAGTTAAATCCATGAAGCATGACGTCTAAATTATGCATACAGCGTCGCGTTACATCTCTAGTAAAATTTAAATGGGACTCTAATCCCTTGCATTAATCATCATGATCATGCTTAAACTTGGCTACACCGTGAATACTGTAGTTGAACTTTGACTTCATGTAGTCTCAGCTCCATAGAGGGTGGGTTCACATGGCACTCTGCTCCTTTTTTCTCAATGATGCTAGGTTGCTTGTTCAAACATGTTTTGAAGCCTGGCTCGAGCAGAGAATTTAGGCTTTGCTTCATAGACAGTTGGGTTCCGGAAGGTATTCAGGGAAATATTAGGGACTGTGGGTCTATATACTAAGGGAGCTCTATATGCTGGTGTTTTCCCCTCCAGCTGTCCTTCTCATTGAAACTAACACATCCAAGGTGACATTACCTCTGATAGTTCCCAGATATTGGCTTTCACAAGGAAGCCACTTGGCAGTATTGAGACACGGCCAGGACCAGTTAATGTTAATGTAATCAGTCAGTCAGTCAGTCAGTCGGCCGGCCGGCCAGTGTCCTCCCGGTCTTGACACCCTGTTCTGTGGATTTCAGCACCGCCGGGTTCTTGAGTGCTTGCGCATGTGTTTCCATCTCCTCGCGACGATCGATCTGCCCTCCTGGACACCAGCGGCGAGTCTGGCCTCAGTGACACCAGGCAGGGCGCCTCGTTCATCAGCGTAGAGACATCAGGTTCACACTGGGGTGTTGCGCTAGACAACGCCGATTTGTATTTACAAGGCTGTCCATGTTGGTCACTTTTGTTGTCGAGTGTCACACACACAGCACAGTGTGCAAAACAAGTTGGCCAAATCAGGATTTCAAAGTTTAAAAAGTCTCGGGCTCCCCCGAACAACGCTTAAAACCTTTTTACTAAAATAGCGCAAGCAATAGAAATACAGACAAAATGGAACACAACAGAAGAACACATCAATCGTGTTCTCTCTGAAGTACTGTAGCCGTCAGGTGCCAAAGACCTGTCTGTGTTTGAGACCTTGGACCTGAGGGACCAACTGCAGGACACGCTTCTGGAAACGAGGAGGGAAATGAGACCCTTTTTTGTTGTTATAGACGTAGGAAATGATGAAGTGTAGTCAGGAGGAATAGCGACGCTGGCAAGCGACGGTCATTCAAGCGAAGGCCATTCAAGCGATGGCCATTCAGGCCCATCACAATGATAATGTGTCTTGAGAGGAATGCCAGTGTTCCACGCTCCACTGGCAGTCCCTGGGAAGGTGGATTGCATTCCCAGGCTGTTTTAAGAGGCTCATTGACTCTGGCTGGTCGTGAAGGAGTGTGATTGTCATGGAGGGGGAGGGAGGGGAGGAGTGGTGGTGATGTGTGTACGTGTGAGCGTGTGTGTGTGTCTGGGGATGAGAAGAAAGTATCAGACATAGGGCACTTGTGAGTAAGAATAAGTGTGTGTGTGGGGGGGGGGGGTGTGTGCGTGTGTGTGTGTGTGT